>JAWQFJ010001700.1:75000-130000 GCA_034096865.1 Theodoxus fluviatilis
TCAGGCTACGTGCAGGATCTTTCTGGTCTTTTAATGCTGAGCGGCGATGTACATGCCAATCCCGGCCCTCAAACAGAGGATTACAACGTCAACGGGAATTATGATATGTGTGACCCCGTCTACTACGTGCGCGCGCCATACCAAACATTCAGTTGCCAAGACAACCACTCGCAAACGTCAGATTTGTGTGCAAGACTGGATCAGACGTTGAGACAAGTAGAAGAGACCATGGGCGGGAAGCTAGATACAATGCACCAGGATATCAGATACTTGACTGAATGTGTGAAATGGATCTGTGAGGAGAACAGGCAACTAAGGTTGTACTGCCAAGAAACAATGCGGCAATGTCAGATGGAATATCAGCTCTTGTCTGAATGGAATACATGTATTCAAAGAGAGCAGAATGCAATTAAGGAGCTGTTGGTGCCTTTAAGAAACAAGAAATCAGGCGACAAGCTAGCCCAAACTGTGTGTGATCTAAGGCTGAACTCTGTTCGCTTCTTTGGTATTCGGGAGGATGCACGAGAATCAGGCGAACAGCTATCACGTAGTGTTCTGCATCTTCTGAGAAGAGCAATGCCTGATGTGCCCTGGTCCCTCAGCAGTATCGTCGGCACGGAACGGTTGGGGGCAAGAACTTCGAGTGAGCGACCTAACTCACCACGCCCGGTATTGGTGAACTTCACTGATCGGTCTGACATTATGCTGGTGCTGGAACGAGGGCGGAACACCCTCAGGCGGATGGGTGTGAGGGTTTCTGAAAAGGCACCATTCCAGCGAAACGGCTCCTACAGTCGCGAACAAGATCAGCGACTACAACACAAGGAAAGTTACCCTGCTCGTTCAAGACCCGATGAGGACGCTGGCTGGGGAAGACGGAGGGGGCGCACACAACAGACTCGTCGAGGGAAGTTCTGCGCAACAAGGACTCTTGTGCAGATCAACTTGGATACTGCACCCTCGGAGGGCGACAATCGCGGCCCGGACCGTACCGTGGCTGATGTCGGCTTCGGTGAGGCCGACGTTGTGGCACTGCTACGGGATTGTCGCCAGGGTCAACATCGTGAGATCGTGACCAGTGATGAATCCGTCGATGCTGGTGGTGGCCGAGGTCATACGTCACCTCCCAATCCCGGGAACGACAGTTTGTTTCTCGCAGATGGTGACGACCATGCGGTGTTTTCCAATACCGCATCAGGTGGAGAATGTGTTTCGTCCCCCGATCGGTGCACGTCAACCCCGGCACGTGAGAAACGTGCTGGTCGAGGTGCTGGCGACACGATCGGTGCATCTTCAATGAATGAATCGATGCCGACGCCTGGGTCACACTGCCGAACAGTGCAGCGCTCTATGCTCGACTGGCTTAGGCCGTCGGGTACAGATCCGACGTGTGGCGATGCAGCCATCGATGGTGCCGCGATGGAAGCTCGCAGGGAGGCAGATGCTGGCGAAGATGTTTGTGACAGGGACAACAGAGCCGACGGAATACAGTGTATGCCTGATGAAGTGGGCGAAATTGAAAGAAAAGGCAGGGAGAACGGTGGAGCTTGGGAGGCTGGTGCTCAAATGGCTCAGGACAGTGTGTGGGATGGCAGATTACGCCGTCCAGTAGGTATGCGGCCTAACTGCGGTACCCAAGATACACAACATAACCAGACCTGATGGTTAGGCCGACGGCCCGTCGAAACTGCTGGCTGTCGCCAGAACCCCCTTCCTTTTTATAAAACAGAGCCCACTCTCAAAGTGGTCAACTGGAACATAGAAGGATTGTTTGCCAGACTAGTTGAACCGGGCTTTCTGGAATACATCTACAGTTTTGATGTTTGTTGTTTACAGGAAACTTTTGCAGGGAAAGAGTGTGATTTTAATGACATATTCGATAACCATGTAGTTTTCTGTTCTCCTGCCATCAAATTGTCTCGCCAGGGACGTCGATCAGGTGGTGTGCTTGTCTTAGTTAGGAAGGATCTGGCTCAGTACGCATCTCCTATATCGTGCAAATATGACAACATGATAATTGTCCGATTCCTTGGATGGACGTGCAATGACCTTATCATCATTAGTGCATACATACCACCTGCAGACTCCCCGTATTACTGTGACAGAGAAGTAAAATGCAATATTCTCCATTTGGAAGATGTGGTAATGGAAATGCAGGAGGAATTCCCTAAAGCAGCTATACTTCTGTGCGGTGATTTTAATGCAAGAACAGGTTGTTGGAACGTGCATGTAGAAGGAGAAGATGTTGCTGGGAGGGATGGCGAGTTTGAGGTAATGGAATGTCGTTGTACGGATTTTATAACACCAAGATCTTCTAGAGACATATCTGTAAATCGGTTTGGCAAGTTACTCGTGAACCTCTGTGAAATATATCATTTATGTATAATGAATGGAAGCGTACAGGGTGACAGAGATGGCACATATACTTGTTTAACACAAAACGGAGAAAGTGTAGTAGATTATTGCATAATTTCTCCAGAGAATTTTCCTTCTGTAGTGAATCTTAGGATAGCAGATAGTGTCCATTCCAGTCATATGCCGCTGGAGATTAGCATAGGTCCACGGTTGCATCGTCAGTACGGTACCCAGACAAGCAACAAAACCTCATCTAGGCTGATCTGGGATAGTGATAAAGCAGAAACCGTCAAACAGTGTCTGCGGACTACCGACTTCCAAGAGGGGCTGGCTCAAGCTCGCAGAATGATTACCGAGTGTCCCGATACTGCCTTGCAGTTATTTGAAAGTATATTACTGTCAACCGCTCAGTGCATGTATACGAGCGTATCACTACGCCCGCCTACTAGCCATATCTCCGCAAGATGGTATGATGCAGAATGTCGGCAAGCTAAACGAGAGGCCAAGAAAGCCCTCGTACATTTTAAGAAGTCCTACACTGCAGTAGACAAGGAAGCATACGTTCTTGCCAGAAAGAGCTACAAAGAAATAACACGTGAGAAAAAGCATCAATACCACCAGTCTATGTGCAATGAGCTAATTACTAAAGCAGGAGATTCTAAATCATTTTGGTCCCTTGTACATCGAGCAATGCACAAAAGGATATCTCTGCCTGATATTGGCATTAAAACTTGGGAGGACCATTTTAGAACATTGTTTGATCAGGAGAGGTTTGCCTCAACTGATTCCTTTGCAGAAGATGAAGTTGGCGACATTACTTCTGATGAGGATCTAGACACCCCTATCACAGAAGGGGAGATACAATGGGCATTAAGTAGGATGAGAGGGGGGAAGGCACCAGGGGTGGACGAAATCCCAAATGACCTGTTGAAGTTAGCTGGTCACCAGGTATTGCCTTTCCTAACCGAGTTTTTTGCTTACCTGTATGATAGACAGTACTTTCCCCATAAGTGGGGTCGTTCCGTTATCATCCCTCTGTTTAAAGCAGGTGATAAGCTTAACCCATCGAATTATCGAGGAATCTCACTGCTTAGTGTTATGAGTAAGTTGTTTTTATCCATTCTGACGGAACGCCTGAAGACGTGGGCAGAAGACCACAGCAAAATATGTTTCGAGCAGGCAGGCTTCCGAGCAGAACATTCTACAATTGACCACATTTTTACCCTTCATTCAGCAATAGTTAAGAATGTCTATGGTGTGGGTAGGGGAAAGCTTTATGCTGCTTTTATAGATTTTAAGAAAGCTTTTGATTCAGTGGACAGAACATGTCTGTGGAAGGTGTTATTGAAAACTGGTGTGTCAACAAAGTTCATCAAAATGTTCCAATCTGTGTATTCCCAAGTGCATGCCTGCGTTAGGTGGAACTCAAAGTACTCAGAACTGTTCGATTGCCCGGTTGGTGTAAGGCAGGGGGCAAGCGAGTCGCCGATCATATTTTCTCTCTATATTTCGTATGCAGCTGACTATGTACGTAAACGGGGCCGGCATGGAGTGCAGTTTTTACCAGGAACAAGGGAAATATTCTTACTTTTGTTCGCCGACGATGTTGTGCTTTTATCAACTACACCAAGTGGTCTACAAAACCAAATAGATAATTTAGCATCCGTCTCACAAAAACTAGGGTTGTCTGTTAATACGGACAAAACGAAAGTTATGATCTTCCGGCGAGGTGGCCACCTGGCGAGCGGCGAAAAGTGGATTTTAGATGGTGCACAACTGGAAGTTGTAAACCGATACAAATATCTGGGATACATGTTTTCCACCAAACTGTCTGCTTCAGTAGCACTGGAATACCAGTCAGTCAGAGCTAAACAGAAGGTAGTACAACTGCTTCGAACAATGAGGTGCCTACGTAGTCTAAATACAATGGTTTTCTTTAAACTGTTTGATGCCCAGGTAACACCAGCCCTCTTGTATGGTTCAGAGGTATGGGGGCTCTCGGGACAAGAAGATTTAGAAAAAGTGCACATGTTTGCATGCAAACGTTTCTTGGGTCTTGATGTGCGATCGCCTAATACTATGATCTATGGCGAGACTGGAAGATACCCCCTGATTCTAAATGCTTTGTTAAGGGCAGTGAAATACTGGTTTAAGGTAAGCAAAATGCATATAGATAGACTTCCTAAGCAAGCCTACCTTATGCTCAACAACACCAACTTACCAGCAAAATTAAACTGGGCTAAGGCTGTTGAGGAATTCTTATCAAGAATGGGGTTTAACTTTGTTTGGGCGAACGGGGGATGCGCTAATGAGAAAAGTTTCCTGAAATCTTTAGAGCTAAGGCTAAGAGACTGTTTCAGGCAAGAGTGGAATGAGAAACTCTGTAGAAGCGAAAGATTTGCAGTCTACCAGACTTTGAAGAGCTCATTTGAATGTGAAAGCTATCTAAATAGGATTAACATTAAGAAATTTAGGGATTCATTTATAAGATTCCGGTTGGGAATTAACGAGCTGCGTAATAATGTAAGGTGGTGTAAAGAAAAAGCTGTTCGATCATGTCCATTCTGTATTGATAAAGTAGAAAATGAAGAACATTTTTTATTTCATTGCCCTAAATATACTTCTCTTAGGGAGCAGTACATAGCAAAGTATATTAACCCCAATAGGGGTGGGTACCGATACTTGGTAGACGGACAAGATACGTGGAAATCTAGAGCTTTAGCGATGTACATACATTATTCTATGAACTTAAGAAATATGTCTTTCAGTGATAACTAGACAGGTGTTGTAGGGTGACCGGCAGCAGGATGCAAGTGGACACGACTTGGTTTGTGTACATGTATTTTAGCTTTGAAGCATGGACAAAGCTTATTATACTAAATGTTAATAACTTGCACTTTTATACACCTCTTGGGTGTCAAGTGTTTATAAACTGTACATATTTTTCTTATCAGTTTGGGCTCTTTGAGAGCTGCTTTTGACAAAACAGTAACAGACTGTGATTCAACCAGTTGTGATGAACACGTGTTCTTTTAGTCGAGAGATGTTAAAAGTATCAATATTTACTGTATTGTTTTACGTAATACTGTACATAACATGTCTTAATTGTCTGGTGGGTCGTGGCCGAAATAAACAAGAAAATCCAATCAATCTCTCTCTCTTCTCTCTCTCCCTTCTCTCTCCCTCCCCCCTCCTCCCTAACTCCACTCCCTTCCCTCCTCCCTACTCACCGCTCTCACCTCTCACTATCCTCTCTCTCTATCTCTCTCTCTCTCTCTCTCTCTCTCCCTCCTCTTCTCTCCCTTTATCTATCTTCTCTCTCTTCGTTCTCTCTCCTCTCTTTCTCTCTCTCGCTCTCTCTCTCTCTCTCCTTCCCTCCCTTCCTCCCTCCCATTCCCCTCCTCCCTTCCCTCTCCCTCCCCCCTCTTCCCGCTCGCTCGTCGCTCACTCACTATTTCACTATACCTCTCTCTCTCTCTCTCTCTCTCTCTCTCTCTCTCTGTGTCCCTCAGATGATTACTCCATATCTATCTTTTGTTTATTTCGTGAAAATTACGGCTGTTATATGTTGTTTTTATCGCCACCTCAATTCCTACCTTACACCCACCAAAATATGTGTCTTCGGTTCCCGTGTGCCATCTCCCATTCTCAAATCGTCTGAAACATTTTTGTAGGTCTACTGATACTGGTCTAACTGCAACTTTGCTGTCACAGTGTGAGCATAAACCAAAATTTAACTTATAGTTCCTTTATCTGATAAAATGTTGACTTTTCCATGGTTTACTAAAAAACCGGTATGATCTCTGATATCGAGTTGTACGATTACTTGTGTCATGGAGCAAATGAAAAGCTTCCGCATTCTCCATTCGCACCAATATTTATCCATTCGTATTCTTCATTTTAATATCGTAAAATTATTTAGCCAGAGTTCCTTCTCACCATGAACAAGCATAATAGTGTGTCATAATGAAAAGAAGATGCAGAATGAGCTTTCTGGGTGTGAAATGTGTGCGGAATGGGGTGTCTGCATAGTAAATGGTGGAATTGGTGAAGATCATGCAGGTGCAGAAATGGGAAGCGGTTGAGGAATGAGATATTGTAGAAGCAGGACTGTCTGTTGTCTGTCTGTGTGTCTGTCTGTGTTGTCTGTGTTGTCCGTGTGCTCGGTCTGGTCTGTCTGTGTGCTGTCTGGTCTGTGTGGTACTGTCTGTCTGTGTGTCTGTCGGTGTGTGCTGTCTGTCTGTGTGTCTGTCTGTCTGTGTCTGTGTGTCGTGTCTGTCTGTCTGTCTGTCTGTCTGTGTTTGCTGTCTGTACTGTGTGTCTGTGTGTGTATGTCTGTCGTGTCGTGTCTGTGTGTGTGTCTGTCGTGTCTGTCGTGTGTATGTCTGTGTTCTGTCTGTCTGTCTGTCTTGTCTGTCTGTCGTGTCATGTAAACTAAACATCCAGTGAACTACACATCCAGTGATCTACAATACCAGTAAACTACATGTACATGGCGTGACTGGGTTTGTTGTGGTGCTCACACACATGCATGTTTTAAACTCTAATTGAAATAAATGAAAGGGGGGGGGGGGGTTTCGTAAAGCATGAATGATCTAAAAACAGTAGTTTTATGTTGACGATATGAAGACTTTAATGTTTTTGTTTTGTGTTGGGGTTTCCTTAAGGGCGATTGTTTATGATCCCTGACGGAAACCGCAATAATAGTAATGAGCTCTTCGCGCACAACAGACATTTATTTTAGGACATTTTGGTGTGTCTTCTCTTTAGGCATGAACCATTTTCCTCTAAACTCTCTCGTTTGCTGTAATCTACAAGAGACAATATGAAACGCTACACTTCCTTCTGTCCTAGCGTTATAAAATTTGTCAAGTAGCTCTCCTGAAAAAGAAGCCACGCATGACCAAGATACGAGACTTCTTGTCCTCCGTCTGCTCAAGTCTACCAACCACTGTCTGCTGGACGGATTCTTTTGTAGACAACTCACACTCAAGCACAATCATTATTGTTACATGAAGTGTCTGTCCATGTGCGACAATGCATCATTCGATTCTGCACACCGCTTTCGTTCCAGGCAGCCATGCAAGCTGCCTCCGGTGATCGGCAGTGGATGTTCCTGGTTTGTGAATGAAATCTCGCATGTAAGCCTCTCGTGCATTCGTTTCGGTCGTTCGTACTTTCCAATCTGTGCATACGTGCCAAAGCATTTTGGACCGAGGCATCTCACTGGCTGATTGGTCGCACTCTCTGTCCGCGATAGTCTTAGTTTTGTATGAGTGTCAGTCGGTGTTAATTCGTAGTAATTTGGGATGGGCATTTTCTTAAGAACATGTCTTCAAACTATCCTCGATCAAATAATCATAACATACTTTGGCATTTAGATACGAATCTCAACAAAAGTGATAGATGAGAGCACGAATAAGGTATACGCTGTTATATTTCTATGGTTCTTTTCTCTCTTTTTGTATTATAAATATCTTAATGAGAAATTGAGGCATAGATACATACGTCTTGAAAAGAATGCGTACTCTGTATTTCCAACCAGATCACCTAGAGTGATATTCTTCTGTGCCTTAGCGGCTCTCAGATTCGTTCTGTCAACTTCTGCAGTGAGAAAAAGTGGACTAGAACTCATGAAAACTTTGAAATCACAACTAAAATTCAGTGATGCAACTTGCATTGTGGTGTTGTTGCTGGTGTGTACTCGATATGAGTCAAATAAATAGAGCAGGTTTTTGTTGTTCTTCTTCTTTTGTTTTTGTTTGTTTGGGTTGTTTTGTTTCGATATCGTCATCTAGGAAGATAGCGATAGAAAGAAAGGATATATAACAGTGAATTCCTTTGATAACTTCTAGAACACAATGGCTCGTGTTTCTCTCCATCTTGACTACCGATACGCGCGTGAACGTACGCACCTACACATCTACCTGGCGCGAGTTGACACGGATAGGTGCAAGTCCACCATCTCCCAATGACGTCACGCGCTTCTAAATCGACCGACACACCGGACGTGACGTCAGTGTTGTGGTGCGGTCACACCTAGAGCTGATTGGCATGTGTCTAGAGTGGCCGTCCTCTCCGGAAGTTGTCGTCCCGCCAGTGCCTATATAGACTCGGCCAGGCAGCACAATCTTCCCGTATGAACCGCCTAGAGATCGAGAACAACCGACCGCAGCTACAACACTCGTTTACGCACTCAAGTCTTGAAGTTAACCTCGTTTCAGTGTGAAAAGACTTTTTGATCTGGAATCGTCAGAAAGAGACTTTGTTGTGATCGCAAGAGATGCCCCGAATTTATTCTCTGTAAGCTTCCTGTTTGTTAACTGAGTTGCCCAAGTGTTGAAAATTTCATGGAAGGATAACCTTCACGGGAGCAGATCCAGTTAACCCCTACACCTGTGACGACGAGCGGAGAGGACAAGCAATAGTGGAAACAGAATTTGGCGCTGTGCTAGGTCTGTCCTGAAGGCGAGAGCCGATTCGAGGTAATCGTGTTGTGCAGAGACTGTGAAGTAGACGAAGTCTTCACAAAGCTGACAAGTTTCTCCAAGGCTACAAGTCTGTCGTCATGAAACAGTTCTGCACCTTTGCCCTCGGCCTGGTGACGGTGGTGGCTCTTCTCCAGCCTACTGCAGCCATGCCTGTGTCAGAACCCAAGGGGGGTGAGTAGGGAGCCCTCCTTCTTCACCCTCTCTTCCATTCTCTTCACCAGCATGAGCTTAACAGTGGGTAGAGTCAATCAAGGAATGCCACGTTCTTGCAACGCGATTAAAACGAAAGACTAGACCCATATATTTTTTTACGTCTGTGCAAACGCATTTGCTGAAACGCGTGACAAGTTCTTTGAATTTTGCATAATAGTTAACTTTACACACAAGCGCGCGCACCCCCTCTCACACACGCACACACAGAAAATACATTTTGGAATGTCACCTTATTTTTCCTAACTGCTCGTTGTAGCTGTGAATGTCCATACTACTAATGTGGCGTTGCTTGGTAGTAGTAGAAGTAGCAGCAGCAGCAGCAGTAGCAGCAGTAGTAATAGTAGTAGCAGTGGTAGTAGTAATAGCAACAACAGTAACAGCAGTAGTAGTGGTAGTCGTATAGGAGCAGCAGCAGCAGCAGTAGTAGTAGTAGTAGTAGTAGCAGCAGCAGTAGTAGTAGTAGTAGTGGTAGTCGTAGTAGCAGCAGCAGCAGTGGTAGTAGTAGTAGCAGTTGCAGTAGCAGTAGTAGTAGTAGAAGCAGCAGCAGCAGTAGTAGTAATAGTAGTAGCAGTGGTAGTAGTAATAGCAACAGTAGTCGTAGTGGTAGTCGTAGTAGCAGCAGCAGTAGCAGTAGTAGTAGTAGTAGTAGCAGCAGCAGTAGTAGTAATATTAGTAGTAGTAGTAATAGTAGTAGTAGTAGTAGTAGCAGTAGCCGCAGTAGTAGTAGCAGCAGTAGTAGTAGTAGTAGTATCAGCAACAGCAGCAACAGCGGCTGCAGCAGCAGCAGTAGCAGTTGTAGTACTGAATAGTTATTTTGTTGTACAATTACTATTACGACGACGACGACTACTAACTACTACTACTACTACTACTACTTCTACTACTACTACTACTGCTACTACTACTACTACTTTTCTGTAACATAGTAATACGTGGTAAAGAGTCAATGCCGTTTGAAATATCTACTGTAATAGTCCATTTCAGTCCACACTGAAACATTCCCTCAATCCTTTTCGTGCATCTGACAAAAACAACCAATAAACTTGTCAAATACTGATTATGTTTTACTTTATTTCATGCGATAAAGCAGCTATGAGTCACGGTGTATGTATGCTGAGGACATACACAATAGTATGTGCAAAACCCCTGTATCACGTGACAGCCCTTGCACATCCTCAATGCTGGCACTGGTTGCTGCCTTCTTTCAGACGGAACAGAGGAAAGGCAGGCAGGGGAAGGGCATTCCGTGAGACAAGGGTCTCCCCAACACCAGGGGGCACACCACGCCATGCTGGGTGGTGACGTCAGCAGCAGCAGCAGGGAGCATGCTGACCGGTCCAAGGCCGGTGCGGAGGGGGAGGCGCAGACAGGAGAGAGAGGCACACTGGCCCCGAGGCTCAGGGTGAGCGCTCTTCCTCCACGTCATTCACACACACGCTCTTCCTCCACGTCATTCACACACACGCTCTTCCTCCACTCCATTCACACACGCGCGCGCGTGAGAGTACGTGCACACTCACATGCACATATGCTCATGCGCGCGCTAGCACAACCGTTAATGTGACAATATACACAGACCAGTTTTCACGTGCACCCGAGATCAGTCATATCTACGAAAGGTTATTCACGGGTTCCCGTAGCTACGTAGGTGTAGAAATATTCTCAATAAAACCTCATATCTAATACTGTAGATAAACGTGGAATAAGATGGAGAAGAAAAAAAATTAGTGTTAGAATTCTTGAAAATGCATTCTTACTGGCGCGGGAAGCGCTCCAGCTCTTCGTCTGTGCTGGGCATGCAGGGAAGACATGTAGAAAGTTGCAAACTTGCGCTACACGCCGAGATTCGTGCTGAGATCTAACTTGATCAGTTACTTTTTTTCTCTCCAAAAATGCATACCACCGCCAGGGATACCGAATTTGCATATCCTTGATTGGTTTGCCTAAAACATACGGTAAAATGCGTGAAAATGATATTTATATTGCTTCACCTCAACTAGTAGCACCTTTGTAGGAAAACTGCAGAGACCAATTTTTAAAAATAACTGCTGGCGTGGTTTAACGATTTTGAACCTGCAGTGTTCATGCAAATATCAAATACTTAAAAGAGACTGCAATTTAAAAAGCACTTGCATCTTTTTGGTGGATGGTCACAACAGTCTAGAAGCAAACACACTGGTTTGTGGTAAGACGTAAAAAGATATGTAAATGGGACACTGTTCTAAGTATTTCAAGGCATGACGACAAAGTGCACACTGAAGTTGAGATTTGAGTATTTTCCCTCAGTAACTTGCTCTGTCACGCTCGCCAGCCCCCTGCTCGACTTTCTCGTACGCCAGCCCCCTACTCGACTTTCACGTACACCAGCCCCCTACTCGACTTTCACGTACGCCAGCCCCCTGCTCGACTTTCACGTACGCCAGCCCCCTCCTCGACTTTCACGTACGCCAGCCCCCTGCTCGACTTTCACGTACGCCAGCCCCCTACTCGACTTTCACGTACGCCAGCCCCCTGCTCGACTTTCACGTACGCCAGCCCCCTACTCGACTTTCACGTACGCCAGCCCCCTGCTCGACTTTCACGTACGCCAGCTCCCTGCTCGACTTTCACGTACGCCAGCCCCCTGCTCGACTTTCACGTACGCCAGCCCCCTCCTCGACTTTCACGTACGCCAGCCCCCTCCTCGACTTTCACGTACGCCAGCCCCCTGCTCGACTTTCACGTACGCCAGCCCCTGCTCGACTTTCACGTACGCCAGCCCCCTGCTCGACTTTCACGTACGCCAGCCCCCTGCTCGACTTTCACGTACGCCAGCCCCCTGCTCGACTTTCACGTACGCCAGCCCCCTGCTCGACTTTCACGTACGCCAGCTCCCTGCTCGACTTTCACGTACGCCAGCCCCCTGCTCGACTTTCACGTACGCCAGCCACCTACTCGACTTTCACGTACGCCAGCCCCCTGCTCGACTTTCACGTACGCCAGCCCCCTACTCGACTCGCAAGAAGTAAATGACTAGGGAAATCGTGACTTGATTCGCTTTTATTCTAACCAGCTCTAATGATTTTTCGTGGCGACTGGCCTTGCATAGCCTTCACAGGCTGATAGGCTGTAAATTTCCAACCATCCATCACGTACGCCATCATGCTTGACGCATTTCCCGTTTAAAGTCAGTCAAATCATTCTAATGACTAACCTAGATTAAATTATCATGATCAATGCTGTGATCCAACCCTCAACCTTTGAAATGCCATATTCTGTATATGATGTGAATATTTCCGCACAGCTCTCTCAAAAACCTCTCGAACCATTTTCACAAGCGACCATTGTTTGCGGTCGTTCGACGTTGCTTCAAGTTATTTGCTTTTTCATATCCAGAGGAAAGTTTGAGAATCCATTGAAATAACGGTTGGTTTTCAGAGCAATTCTCACTCAAGGCTTCGAAATCAGATGCCAGATCCATTCTGGCAGTTAGGACATGTTTGACCCTAAAGCACGAAACTAGTCAACTCACGCAAGGAAAGTCAGTGCTACACGCAGAAATACGTGATTAGGGTGGGTAGAGGAGTGTTTGTCATACCTTCGTCTGCACCGCACGCCAGGGACACTAAATTATCACGTACTCGAATAATTTGCCTGAAATATACATTTTAATGTGTGTAAATAAACTTTTCATTACTTTACCTCCCCTGTGCATGACCTGAGTAAGAATATTTCAAAGATCATTTTCTCAGAATTGACGATGGTGCGACCCCTATCCTCAAATGTGCATAATGTATATTATTTTAATCATACGCTATTCATATTACATCAAAGTAATCAGAAAATACTGCAGATTACTCGTTTTTATAACGTGTGCATCACCAAATATTAAAGAGTCGAGTTCGGATTGGTTCTGTAAAGGCTAATCTCCTTTTTTGTGCAAATGTTGCTGGATGCGAAGATGGACCGTGGTTGTCCTTGTGAGATCCATGCCCGACACTTCACCGTTGCGTTTTTAGGGCCGTGGTCTAGACAGCAGTGGGAGGGACAGCTGGGAGGACGACAGCTCCCCAGAAGCACTGGACTTGGACCACATGAGTCCGTCGGAACTCAAGAACCTCTTCAACTCCATTCGGAAAGCCATGACGTCAGACACCCCCAGCCATGACCGCGTCACCACCGCGAGGCAGCCGCAAGGTGTCAAGGACCTGAACAAGATCTGCTGCCCCATCGGCTGAATGCGGCGGCGGACTTGGCTGTTCGAACTGCGGGGGAAGAGGTGGTCGTGTTCACGTTGCTTTTGGCCCTGGAAAACTGAATGCAGAGACCAGGCAGTCTTGCTGGCAGGAAGCTTTGTTGCATTAAAGCGACAACGGTCAGATCTTGCTTTTTTTTTTTCCTCCACAAACCTGACAGCGGGAGGGGTGGGAGTGGGACTGAGGTTGAAGGGCCGGAGGTGGGGGGGAGGGGATATGGCGAGGGGGGTACGGTGAGAGGGTATGGCGAGGGAGGTATGGTGAGGGGGGATATGGCGAGGGGTTAATGGTGAAGGGGGTATGATGAGGGAGGTATGGTGAGGGGGGCGGGGTGTGAGTGGGTGGGAGCGTGAAACAGCAACCAAAGAGACAATGTAGCGACAGGCAGCCTCGTTATTTAAGATAGTTTTCAATTCCAGGAGGCAGTGTGATGTCTGACATTCCTTTGCCATAGGCTTGCCTCTGTTAGTTCCTCCGCTGTGTGCCTATTATACTTGTTCGAGTCTGGCCACGCTTTCACAATCCCGCATACGATCAAGCATTCGCATACAACCATTCTCTCAAAGTTCACACAATACGACTGCATACCTTCATACACAAGCACGATCGCGCGCATACACGTATTTAGTATCCAACAGTCTTGATTTGTAACGTAACCCATCAATCCACAAACTCATTACCTCACTCAATCAACACGTGTCTTGGTCGCTCTCTCGAATTCGTTGTTTAACCGCTGCATGTTCCTTTCACTCACGCAAAGGTCATTCTCGCGCTCGCAGTCGCTCTCTCATCAAGGCGAATAAGCTCTTAGCTCTGACCCTGATGGTCACAGTACATGCTGTGAGGTCGAGGATGGGCCAAGCCCATCAGCTTTGCTTTTAAAAAGTACGCAACATTTCAACATCATAATTTCTTAAATGCAGCTTCATGGATTTGGTCTTTGTTCGCTTGTGAGTACTTCTTGTAGACGATTTGCTGCATTTTGTTGGATGATTAGAAGATTGTGTGCCAAAACAAAGAAAGACTGCCTGCTTGAGGTGCCGAGAGGGGTTTGGATTTGAGGATGGCGGCCCGAACGGTGCCAATGAGGACACCAGGGTAAGGGTGACCGTGAGGCTGATAATATGGACACCACTAATGACTTTTACCGTCGTGCCAACATATATTTGATTTGGACATTCGAAAGTGTGCAAGTCATTGGTGAAGTATCTTGCTTCTGACAATGTTTTTCATCGAGAATACTGCTTCCCGGTTGAATAAACAATTGCGTGCAATAACTGGGATTTGTTCTGTATATGTGTACGTGTAGAAAGTATTCTTCCTCTTTTTAATGTCTCTACGTCGGCTCAGTTCAATGCACTTTCTGAAACGCTCTCTCTCAAAAAACATAAATTGCTCTCTGCAAATCAGTCTGTTCACATTTTCAAACATTCATGTCAAACGATTTTGACACACATGACAAATAAATGGTATAGTGCAATTAATGAGGGAAACTTGTTGGGGTGGTCTTTCTTGACCTCTCAAAGGCTTTTAATCTTGTTCCGCTTAATCTACTTCTTTAAAACTTGCATGTTTCAGGATGTGATGAATCGTCACTTAAATGGTTTCAATCCTATCTGAACGGAAGAACACAACAGGTTTCAGTAGACACAAAACTCTCAAAAGAATGTCAAATCAGTTCTGGCGTACATTAAGGCTCACTTCTCGGGCCTCTACTGTCCTCCATTTTTTCATCGGATTTACCTTCAGTAACCTCCCAGTCTGATGCTGATCTGTATGCAAACGACACCACTCTTACAGCTATATTGTATGTATGTATGTATGTATGTATTTTGGCTCTTATATAGCGCCAATCTCACACCCAAAGGCATGCTCAAGGCGCTCAACACGTTCACTCTTTGAATAAAAGAGTTTTTAGCTGTGACTTGAAAGTCTGTATTGAAGGAGATTTCCTCAGTCTGTCTGGGATATCGTTCCAGAGTTTTGGTCCAGCATACGAGAATGCTCTCTCCCCAGATCTCTTGGTGTTGTAGCGTGGCACATGGAGTAATGACTGCGCCGAAGATCTGAGATCCCTCACAGGCTTATAAGTCTTGAGGAGCTCAACCAGATACAGCGGGGCCAAACCATTGACGCACTTGAACACATGACACAGTGTTTTGAACACAATACGTTGGTGAACAGGCAGCCAGTGTAGCTCTAGAAGGATGGGTGTTATGTGAGAACGACTAGGTGGACGTTTCACTATACGTGCTGCGGTGTTCTGCACCTGTTGAAATCTTCGGAGATATTCTTGGGTTTCACCTAGCAGAAAGCTATTGCAGTAATCAAGATTAGACATCACCATATTGCATCCAATCTATCGGAACTCCAAAACAAACTTGATGATGACTTGATAAAAATAGATTCCTGGAAAAGACAAAATACAATGACACTGAACCCACTAAAAACAACATGTATGCTAATAACTACCTGTGATGGGGAGAGTTGTTTCCCCGATCTGACTTGAGATGGGCTTGGTTTTGCGGGTTGGTAGTCCGGCGACCGTGTGCGTTTTTGCGCTGGAAGTTTTGGCGTGAGTAGAATTTGAGTTCGTTCCCTAGGGTGGTGACCGCTGTTTTGCTCTGAAGGCTGAATAATGCTGAGTTCGTGAGTAAATCGCGAGACGATGGCTATGTTAGCGAAGGAAGGGGTTAGCATTCAGTCGGCCTACAGCCATGAGAGGGGAGAGGTCGTTCTGTCGTCTGCCTGCCCTCAACGATGAGAGAAGAGAGATGAGCCTGCCTTGAATAGGCGTGAGTCTGCCGTCAGACTGTCTAGAAGTTGCCTACTGTGAAGAGTCTGCCTTGAAGCTGCTGGGTGAAGAGAAGAGGCGGACGAAGAAACTCCAAGTGAAGACGGACAGAGAGAGAGAGAGAGAGAGAGAGAGAGAGAGAGAGAGAGAGAGAGAGAGAGAGAGAGAGAGAGAGAGAGAGAGGCAGAGAACGGGCAAAAGGTGGAAGGTTGGTGTGGACATTTTTACGGGTCGATATGTTTTACTTATCAAGGGCTGACCTGCGCGATTTTAGGTTTATAATAGTAGAAGGTTGATCGATACGTGTTTTATGTTTATAATGGAGGGCTGAGCGAGATTTTACTTGTGCTACAGTGTTTTTTTCTTCATTTTTCCCATTGGGAATGGAGTAGAGGAAGAAGAGCTGTAAATTTTAGGAGATCCAGATACCCATGTAACATTCCTTTAACTTTTATTTTTCTTTTCTACCCCTGTTACGGACATGTTTTTGTGAGTGATTATAAAAGCATGTGCTGAACCCTGGGACCGTGTTATTTCGTTTATGGATCATCGTAACACTACCCAGCAAAGAAGACGAACTCTCTCCTCTATGAAACTAAACCTGAATTTACGCAGTTTTCCGATACCAAACGTTCATAAACAAAAATTACTTATTGATGACAATCTGTCTTGGACCAGTCATGCTGAATATGTAAGTAAAACAAAATCAATATTCAGTTCTTTATATTTAAAAAGATTAAAGCATTCCTTCCTATGGAAAACAGGAAAATGTTTCACAATGCATACCTCGCCCCACATATAAGCTATTGTTTAAATATCTGGAGACATTGTCTTCACAGAAATAAAGATTCTGTCAATTGAATCATGAGGAGATCTGGACGTAATATCATGAAAAACTATTAAATGCCTCTAAGTGAAGTACTGCCAGTTTGAACAGGCTCTCTATCCAACATGAATGTCAGTTTGAAACGGCCATATTAGTATACAAAACGTTGACATTGCAATCTAAATCCTACTTCCAAGAATTGTTCTCATGCTTAGGCGATACACGACTCCGTTCATTCTCAATCTCAAATCTTCATACTCTCATGGTCCACACGGAAGTGTTTCGTAAATCGTTCACTTATTATGCTGCAAAGATATGGAACTCGATAACTTTTTCTGTAAAAAAATACATAGAATCTTTAGTCGTTCAAAAAGCAGTTAAAACTCTATCTCAAAAACAATAACAAGAGGGGATGGGGAGGTGGGGTGATGGTGTGTGTGTGTGTATGTGTGTGTGAGAGAGAGAGAGAGAGAGAGAGAGAGAGAGAGAGAGAGAGAGAGAGCGCGAGAGAGAGAGAGAGGAGTTAGTTCTCACTCTTCCGTTTACAATGTTTTATTTTGAGGGCCACTGGAAGATGGACTTTTATTGTACACGTGTGTACCCTCGTTAAATACAATAATTGAATTGAAAAATAATAGAAGGAGATTTCTGTGGGGAACGGTTTGCAGGAGCCAAGTAGGGGGAGCAGCCTTTTAGAGAATTCAACCTTCTTGAGAGAGCAGTCTGCCAGAATAAGGAGCCTGCTGCATGAGGCGGTCTTGAACAGCAAGTAGCCTGCTATGAGAAACAACCCTCTGGAATTAGCAAGAGGAGCAACCTTGTAAAGACAGGAATATAGTGCGTTGGACGAATCAGACAAGTGGATGAATGACCAGCAATATGGAGACTGCCTGCAAGAGTCAATAGAGTGAACTGCCTTACTTCCTCCTAGAGACAGCAGGCTGCTAGAGTGAGCAGTCTTCCCTGGAACCAGCCCGCAGGGAACAAAGAAGAGAGAACTGCTTTCTAGATGGAGCAGTCGGAAAGAGAGAGCAGCCTGCTAGGAGAAGCAACTTGCCAGAAGGACAGTGTTGCAGGAGGTGCGGGATGTCCTCAAGATGAACACGACTGCACGAGACTTTACTTGAAGAGACAGGCGTTTGCCTGATAGCAAGATCAAACTGCTCTCGTAGAACAAGGGATAATCGCACGGGCTTGTCTTTACCACTTGTTGAAATCGTTAACAAGTGCCTTTTGACGTCATCAGCGATAAGGGAGACAACTCGTTATCGACTCGAACCACTCGAGGCAACGTCCTCGTAGGAGAGGTGGGAAGGTGACGCCTGAAATATCGGTCATGCCCAGATAACCCCGGTTAGGTTTAGGGACAGATTCAACGGTCACTGCCAAGTGTTATTGTTCTATCATCTGCTATGATTGTGAAATTGAGATTTAAAGAGGTTTCAATTGTCGCCTCGTCTTCGTCCAGGAGTAACGCCGGAAGTCCTTTTGGATGTAGTGTGTTTCAAGTTTCCACACCGCGCATGACGCTGCTTTCCCATCTCCAGGCGTACTTCGTTGAAAACAGCCATCACATTCTCTCTCACTGCGTCTTGCCTGTCCCCACTGTGGCATCGCCTCACATTCTACCGCAGCATTCTACTCGCTTGCTGAAACCATGTCTTTTTGACAGGTGGAGATGGGCGTGCATGCTTTGGGGTTGGACGATGTGCGAGGCGCAGTGCCGTGGTTCTATCCCTGGGACGGAGAAATCTGGGTTTATTTAAATATCGTGACAATTTAGGATGTTATATTGGCTGCAACCTTGTGTCGTTAGCTTTGGTTTAAACGTCTACGACGGGCCAAAGCAAAAAGACAAAAAGTATTTACAGGAACTTCCCAACTCTTCAAACTTGTTTAGAATATACATTAGTTCCTGCCAGCCCACCCCCAGTGCTCTCCCTTCTTGCATGAGTACACGGTCAGCCCCTCAGCCTCTACTCGCTTGTTGAAACCATGTCTTTTTGACAGGCGGAGATGGGCGAGCATGCTTTGGGGTTGGACGATGTGCGAGGCGCAGTGATGTGGTTCTTCCCCTGGGACGGAGAAATCTGGGTTTATTTAAATACCGCAGCAAACACAGCGAGGGATTCGTACAAGATCTTCGCTCTTGATGACTGAACTATCGCTCGTCACTGTTCAAGTTTTCATTGAGATCACCTGCTTTGGTAATAAGAAAGTTTTCATTCTTCTTCAGTTCTCCGTTCTAGAACATTCGTCGCATGATCTCTCGCAATTGGTCCCTCAGAGAGTTGGGGGTAAAAATAGGCCACAGCGTCTCCCTGCGCGATTCGTGAAAGCCGAATGCTTGGGAAATCGAGATGGCTTGCTCTAACTCGAACAAACTCCAGTGAAATTCGAGGTCAATGACCTTTCACCCCCCTTCAAAAACTGATAGACCGTGAATATTCATTTATTGTCATTAATTTGTTCGTTAATAAATTCATTCTTTCGTTTATTCATACGTTCTGGCAAAGCGTGCACGAATAAATGTCAGCCTTGGCAACTTCGGTCATGGGCTTTCACACCAGGAAGCGTCGTGACAGAGGTCGACAACGAGGCTTGCACTGTGGGATGCGAGCATGAGTAGGAAACTGTTGTAGACGGGGTTTCTGTGCGCTACTCTCCATCCGTCTTCGTATTTTATGAAACTACAGTCAGCAAAACGAAGAGTTTGACTGCCATAGTAAACTTGTTAATTTCAATGAAGTTTTAAATCGGAAACAATATTCCATTACAAAAATTTTAATTTTATTTGTACAACTTCAACAACATTATACAAAATCTGCACATTGTTCAGCTCTTTAAAATTAGCACGAAATCAATTTTAGCAATAGTTAATATATATTGATACTTAGATAATAATCAAAATCTACCCCAAAAAAACAATTGCATCGGCAGTGACAACAACAGCAGCAAAATAACAAAAGCAGCAGCAGCATTGACGACTAAAATGATGATGATGATGATGATGATGATGATGATGATGATGATGATGATGATGATGATGATGATGATGATGATGATGATGATGATGATGATGGTGGTGGTGGTGGTGGTGGTGGTAGTGGCAATGCTGATGGTGATTATTTCGTAATGAATTCGTTTCATAAATCAAGGAAATCACTCGTCAAAGGAAGGAAAACAGCGAACGTTTAGATAGGGTTGTATCGAAAATAACCAATTTGTTTTTTCTTTGCCTTGTTTTGTTTGGTTTGGTTTGGTTTGGTAGGTTTGATTACGAGTCGTGTTGGGGCTGTGGGCCAGTGTTACAGCGCTCGCCCGCTGTCGCTTGTGCTGGTGGTGGCTGCGTTCGAAGCTTCGCGGATCGTAGAGTTACATTCTTAGGCAAGGCGCCTCACTCGCATTGCTTCTCCCCACCCAGGCGCAAAACTGGGTACCTGTGAGGACATTGATGGCAGACTGCAGTGTCATTAACCTTTGTTTGCGGTTCTGAGCCAGCATCGGATTGATGTGTTAGTCGTCAGGTGCCGGTGACAGACTGATCAAGCAGCCTAGTGATCAGGGAGTAAAGTGTAAAGCAGTTGGAGACGCAGACAGGGTGATTAGACGTTACATAAATCTAACTTTTTTGTGTGCATGTCTGTTCCTCTCTGCACCTCGACGTCAGTCTCCAGCGATTTGCTGGAAACACTGAACCAGGCACGTCAGATGGAATGGGCCTGTAACGTGCAAAAAAGTCGACCGTGCAAAAATGTCGTCGGAAGTCATCAGAGAGTCACGTCCCTTGTTGCTATTTTTATAGGCTCCGCTATCGAGCGTGTTTTTGTGGGAAATCTCTCCCGACAAACGACGGAATTGCTGTTTTATGGACTATTCTTGCAGTGGGTTATTTTTGTTCATTCTGCAAATTACTTAGCGTGCAAAAAATTCGTCCATGCAAAAGAGACGGCGATGTCATAAGAGATTTACCTCCCTTGTTGCTATTTACTATGGACTCCGCTGATCGCACGGTTTTTGTAGGAAATCTCTCCCGACAAGCTACGAATTTACTGCTGTACAAGCTGTTTCCCTTGTGCATTGTTTTATTCATCCTTTGTATCACAGTTGCACGCCATGTACAGAGATTTCCCACAAAAACACGTGCAATCAGCGGAGTCAAATAGCAACAAGGGACGTAAACCACTGACGACTTCCGCCATCTCTTTTGCACGAGCGAATTTTTTGCACGCTACGTAATTTGCAGAATGAATAAAAACAACCTACCTGCAAAAATAGCTCCTTAGGCAGCAAATCCGTTGCTTGTCGGGAGAGATTTCCAACAAAAACATGTGCGGTGGTGGAGGGAAGTAACTCTCCGATGACTTCCGTCGATTTTTTTGCACGCTACGCCACCTCTCCCATCCTGCACCTTCCTTGTGCGACCCCGCACCGCGGTGCGAGATGCATTGTGCCTGAAGCGAAATGAAGCTAAAGCTCATTTTAGACATCTTTATAGAAAACTGATTTCTAAAGAAAAAAAGTATCAGTACCTGAAGATTTTAGTCGAACTTGCAGCATATAAATTGGAAGCGGCACGTCGACATATTTTAGACGAGATGGACGGGAAGTTCCTGTTAACACTATTGGTTTTGCTTTGGCATGTCGGAGACGTGGAACCAAGCTGATGCAGTCTCACAGAGGGGAAGGTGCACCGCACAGGCAGAATTGCACGCATGGACAGATTTACATTGAAGCAAGTATGGCATTGTCATGACAATTAAATAAACCCCTTTTCCCCGTCCCAGGGATAGTACCACGGCACTGCGCCTCGCACATCGTCAAACCCCAAAGCAAGCTCGTCGACTGTTTTAATTTTAAAATATATATTTTAAAGATAAAAGGATCGACATTTGCTTCATGTGACTTAGCTATCCCAGTGTTTTCAGTTGGTGAAACTCATGGTGAAACATTGGAATGAACTCATACCAATGTCATTGTGTAATGGGGAAATAGGTTTTCGGAAGTATTTCACCTGAGAGAGACTTGGTTTTTGCTGGTAAAGTTGGTAGTCCAAAAGCAGTATAAAGTTGAAGTGAAGGGAGAGTGGAAGTTGAGTTCTGCCCCGGGGTGATGAGCGGTGTCCGCTCTGAGGTATGAGTAGTGGTGAGTAAAAATAGGCTTGAGTTGGTTGTGAGAAGATGGTTATATAAGAGAGCGCAAGACAGAGAAAAGAGATCGGCCACACACACACAACAGAGACGGGCAGAGAGAGAGCGGGCAGTGTTGGTGAAGGTTGGTGCGATATTTCTACACGGGTTGATAGTATTTTAACTTGTCGAGGGCTGACCTATGTATTTTATGTTTTTATGTAAGAAGGCTGATCGAAATTTTACTTGTGCTTTTCATTTTTCCCGTTGGGATTTGAGTATGTGAAGAGCTGATGTAATTTTATACGATTGGGGTTATTTAGGATGTTGTGTTTGAGCCATATACAAATGTAACTATTTTTTTCTTTTCTACTACTGTTACGAGTATTTTTATGTTTAATTTAAAGACTTGTAAGTAACCCGGGACCTGTTTTATTTCGTTTTTGTGGATCCCCGTAACACATTGCAACATTCAGTTTTCATTAATAATCCAGATTACTTCCGTCCCAGGAATTGAACCACAGTACTGCGCCTCTCGCTTAATCAAATACAAAAGCTTGCTCGCCTGAATCCGCCTTTAAAAAAAAAGGGGGGGGGAGTTCAATGGAGGTTGAGGAGCTGACCACGCACTGGTGCAGGAGGGGAGGCTACTGGATATGGGGCTGTCAGGAGTTCGGGATGTATGTAGTAGGCCTAAACATGATGGAGATATGGGGCTGTCAGGAGCTCGGGATCTATGTAGTAGGCCTAAACATGATGGAGATATGGGGCTGTCAGGAGCTCGGGATCTATGTAGTAGGCCTAAACATGATGGAGATATGGGGCTGTCAGGAGCTCGGGATCTATGTAGTAGGCCTAAACATGATGGAGATATGGGGCTGTCAGGAGCTCGGGATCTATGTAGTAGGCCTAAACATGATGGAGATATGGGGCTGTCAGGAGCTCGGGATCTATGTAGTAGGCCTAAACATGATGGAGATATGGGGCTGTCAGGAGCTCGGGATCTATGTAGTAGGCCTAAACATGATGGAGATATGGGGCTGTCAAGAGCTCGGGATCTATGTAGTAGGCCTAAACATGATGGAGATATGGGGCTGTCAGGAGCTCGGGATCTATGTAGTAGGCATAAACATGATGGAGATATGGGGCTGTCAGGAGCTCGGGATCTATGTAGTAGGCCTAAACATGATGGAGATATGGGGCTGTCAGGAGCTCGGGATCTATGTAGTAGGCCTAAACATGATGGAGATATGGGGCTGTCAGGAGCTCGGGATCTATGTAGTAGGCCTAAACATGATGGAGATATGGGGCTGTCAGGAGCTCGGGATCTATGTAGTAGGCCTAAACATGATGGAGATATGGGGCTGTCAGGAGCTCGGGATCTATGTAGTAGGCCTAAACATGATGGAGATATGGGGCTGTCAGGAGCTCGGGATCTATGTAGTAGGCCTAAACATGATGGAGATATGGGGCTGTCAGGAGCTCGGGATCTATGTAGTAGGCCTAAACATGATGGAGATATGGGGCTGTCAGGAGCTCGGGATGTATGTAGTAGGCCTAAACATGATGGAGATATGGGGCTGTCAGGAGCTCGGGATCTATGTAGTAGGCCTAAACATGATGGAGATATGGGGCTGTCAGGAGCTCGGGATCTATGTAGTAGGCCTAAACATGATGGAGATATGGGGCTGTCAGGAGCTCGGGATCTATGTAGTAGGCATAAACATGATGGAGATATGGGGCTGTCAGGAGGTCGGGATCTATGTAGTAGGCCTAAACATGATGGAGATATGGGGCTGTCAGGAGGTCGGGATCTATGTAGTAGGCATAAACATGATGGAGATATGGGGCTGTCAGGAGCTCGGGATCTATGTAGTAGGCCTAAACATGATGGAGATATGGGGCTGTCAGGAGCTCGGGATCTATGTAGTAGGCCTAAACATTATGGAGATATGGGGCTGTCAGGAGCTCGGGATCTATGTAGTAGGCCTAAACATGATGGAGATATGGGGCTGTCAGGAGCTCGGGATCTATGTAGTAGGCCTAAACATGATGGAGATATGGGGCTGTCAGGAGCTCGGGATCTATGTAGTAGGCATAAACATGATGGAGATATGGGGCTGTCAGGAGCTCGGGATCTATGTAGTAGGCCTAAACATGATGGAGATATGGGGCTGTCAGGAGGTCGGGATCTATGTAGTAGGCCTAAACATGATGGAGATATGGGGCTGTCAGGAGCTCGGGATCTATGTAGTAGGCCTAAACATGATGGAGATATGGGGCTGTCAGGAGGTCGGGATCTATGTAGTAGGCCTAAACATGATGGAGATATGGGGCTGTCAGGAGCTCGGGATCTATGTAGTAGGCCTAAACATGATGGAGATATGGGGCTGTCAGGAGCTCGGGATCTATGTAGTAGGCCTAAACATGATGGAGATATGGGGCTGTCAGGAGCTCGGGATCTATGTAGTAGGCATAAACATGATGGAGATATGGGGCTGTCAGGAGCTCGGGATCTATGTAGTAGGCATAAACATGATGGAGATATGGGGCTGTCAGGAGGTCGGGATCTATGTAGTAGGCCTAAACATGATGGAGATATGGGGCTGTCAGGAGCTCGGGATCTATGTAGTAGGCATAAACATGATGAAAGGGTAAGGAAGCTCCTTTAAAGAACGACTTTTGTTAAACGTCACAGACGTTGAACCAGCACTCACACACTCACACAGCCACACAGAGGGGAAGGTGCATCATAGATGTTGTACCAGCACTCACACAGCCACACAGAGGGGAAGGTGCATCATAGATGTTGTACCAGCACTCACACAGCCACACAGAGGGGAAGGTGCATCATAGATGTTGTACCAACACTCACACAGTCACACAGAGGGGAAGGTGCATCATAGATGTTGAACCAGCACTCACACAGCCACACAGAGGGGAAGGTGCATCATATATGTTGAACCAGCACTCACACAGTCACACAGAGGGGAAGGTGCATCATAGATGTTGTACCAGCACTCACACAGTCACACAGAGGGGAAGGTGCATCATAGATGTTGTACCAACACTCAAACAGTCACACAGAGGGGAAGGTGCATCATAGATGTTGTACCAGCACTCTCACAGTCACACAGAGGGGAAGGTGCATCATAGATGTTGTACCAGCACTCACACAGTCACACAGAGGGGAAGGTGCATCATAGATGTTGTACCAACACTCAAACAGTCACACAGAGGGGAAGGTGCATCATAGACGTTGTACCAACACTCACACAGTCACACAGAGGGGAAGGTGCATCATAGACGTTGTACCAACACTCACACAGTCACACAGAGGGGAAGGTGCATCATAGATGTTGTACCAATACTCACACAGTCACACAGAGGGGAAGGTGCATCATAGATGTTGTACCAACACTCACACACTCACACAGTCACACAGAGGGGAAGGTGCATCATAGATGTTGTACCAACACTCAAACAGTCACACAGAGGGGAAGGTGCATCATAGATGTTGTACCAACACTCACACAGTCACACAGAGGAGAAGGTGCATCATAGATGTTGTACCAACACTCACACAGTCACACGAGGGGAAGGTGCATCATAGATGTTCACCATAAAGACATGTACATTCGTATTCAGGCACACACAGGGTTACGACACATGTGTGACTGTTGGAGTGTTGGTTCATCGTCTATGACGTGCCACAAAAACAACAACTTCTTTATCTCTCCTTTATGTTTACCACTATTCAGTTGCCAGTTCGAAGTCCTTCCATTTCCCTGTCACCGAACAGTTTTGCTTGCATCTACAATGGTCAGAGTTACCTCCCTTAGACCACAATATTCCGTCCTATGTTCATGAGGAAAATGAATCCTTCAGGGATTACTTCGTGGAAAAAGAACATTATTCAAATTGCACATCGTTTTTATTTTCGGTTTGGCGACATTGATGGAGCACACTGTGAAGAACCACAATGCAGACATCATTATAATGCCATGTTGAATTGTCGTGTAGCCGCCCACCTTGCTCCAAAGACAGGCCTACATGCTGCAAGACGCCCACCTTACTCCAAAGACAGGCCTACATGCTGTAAGACGCCCACCTTACTCTAAAGGTACACCCTGCAAGACGCCCATCTTACTCTAAAGATACGCGCTGCAACACGCCCACCTTACTCCAAAGAAAGGCCTACATGCTGCAAGACGCCCATCTTACTCTAAAGATACACGCTGCAAGACACCCATCTTACTCTAAATATACATGCTGCAAGACACCCACCTTACTCCAAAGATACACTCTGCAAGACGCCCATCTTACTCTAAAGATACACTCTGCAAGACGCCCATCTTACTCTAAAGATACATGCTGCAAGACGCCCACTTCACTCCAAAGATACACCCTACAAGACGCCCATCTTACTCTAAAGATACATGCTGCAAGATACCCACCTTACTCCAAAGATACACTCTGCAAGACGCCCATCTTACTCTAAAGATACATGCTGCAAGACGCCCACCTTTCTCTAAAGATACGCGCTGCAAGACGCCCACCTCACTCCAAAGATACACCCTGCAAGACGCCCACCTAACTCTAAAGATACACGCTGGAGGCCCCCCACCTCGCTCTAAAGATACATGCTGCAAGACGCCCACCTCGCTCTAAAGATACATGCTGCAAGACGCCCACCTTACTCTAAAGATACACCATGCAAGACGCCGATCTTACTCTAAAGATACACGCTGCAAGACGCCCACCTTATTCTAAAGATACACGCTGCAAGACGATCACCTCACTCTAAAGATACACGCTGCAAGACGCCCATCTTACTGTAAAGATACACGCTGCAAGACGCCCACCGTACTCTAAAGATACATGCTGTAAGACGCCCACCTTACTCTAAAGATACACGCTGCAAGACGCCCACCTCACTCTAAAGATACACGCTGGAGGCCGCCCACCTCACTCTAAAGATACACGCTGCAAGACGCCCACCTTACTCTAAAGATACACGCTGCAAGACGCCCACCTCACTCTAAAGATACACGCTGCAAGACGCCCACCTTACTCTAAAGATACACGCTGCAAGACGCCCACCTCACTCTAAAGATACACGCTGCAAGACGCCCACCTCACTCTAAAGATACACGCTGGAGGCCGCCCATCTTACTCTAAAGATACACGCTGCAAGACGCCCACCTTACTCTAAAGATACACGCTGCAAGACGCCCACCTTACTCTAAAGATACACGCTAAAGGCCGCCCACCTCACCCTAAAGATACACGCTGCAAGACGCCCACCTCACTCTAAAGATACACGCTGCAAGACGCCCATCTCACTCTAAAGATACACGCTGGAGGCCGCCCATCTTACTCTAAAGATACACGCTGCAAGACGCCCATCTTACTCTAAAGATACACGCTGCAAGACGCCCATCTTACTCTAAAGATACACGCTGCAAGACGCCCACCTTACTCTAAAGATACACGCTGGAGGCCGCCCACCTCACTCTAAAGATACACGCTGCAATACGCCCACCTCACTCTAAAGATACACGCTGCAAGAAGCCCACCTTACTCTAAAGATACACGCTGCAAAACGCCCATCTTACTCTAAAGATACACGCTGGTGGCCGCCCACCTTACTCTAAAGATACCCGCTGCAAGACGCCCATCTTACTCTAAAGATACACGCAGGAGGCCGCCCATCTTACTCTAAAGATACACGCTGCAAGACGCCCACCTTACTGTGAAGATACACGCTGCAAGACGCCCACCTTACTGTGAAGATACACGCTGCAAGACGCCCACCTCACTCTAAAGATACACGCTAGAGGCCGCCAACCTTACTCTAAAGATACACGCTTGAGGCCGCGTACCTTACTCTAAAGATGCACGCTGCAATACGCCCACCTCACTCTAAAGATACACGCTGGAGGCCGCCCACCTTACTCTAAAGATACACGCTGCAAGACGCCCACCTTACTCTAAAGATACACGCTGCAAGACGCCCACCTTACTCTAAAGATACACGCTGCAAGACGCCCACCTCACTCTAAAGATACACGCTGCAAGACACCCACCTCACTCTAAAGATACACGCTGCAAGACGCCCACCTTACTCTAAAGATACACGCTGCAAGACGCCCACCTCACTCTAAAGATACACGCTGCAAGACACCCACCTCACTCTAAAGATACACGCTGCAAGACGCCCACCTTACTCTAAAGATACACGCTGCAAGACGCCCACCTCACTCTAAAGATACACGCTGCAAGACGCCCACCTCACTCTAAAGATACACGCTCCAAGACGCCCACCTTACTCTAAAGATACACGCTCCAAGACGCCCACCTTACTCTAAAGATACACGCTGGAGGCCGCCCACCTCGCTCTAAAGATACACGCTGCAAGACGCGCACCTCACTCTAAAGATACACGCTGCAAGACGCCCATCTTACTCTAAAGATACACGCTGCAAGACGCCCATCTTACTCTAAAAATACACGCTTGAGGCCGCCCTCCTCACTCTAAAGATACACGCTGCAAGACGCCCACCTTACTCTAAAGATACACGCTGCATGACGCCCACCTCACTCTAAAGATACACGCTGCAAGACGCCCATCTTACTCTAAAGATACACGCTGCATGACGCCCATCTTACTCTAAAACTACACGCTGGAGGCCGCCCACCCTACTCCAAAGATCCATGCTGCAAGACGCCCACCTTACTCCAAAGATACATGCTGCAAGACTTCCACCTTACTCCAAAGATACACCCTGCCAGGCGCCCACCTCATTGCAAAGATACATGCTGCAAGACGCCCACCTTACTCTAAAGATCCATGCTGCAAGACGCCCACCTTACTCCAAAGATACATGCTGCAAGACGCCCACCCTACTCCAAAGATCCATGCTGCAAGACGCCCACCTTACTCCAAAGATACATGCTGCAAGACTTCCACCTTACTCCAAAGATACACCCTGCCAGGCGCCCACCTCATTGCAAAGATACATGCTGCAAGACGCCCACCCTACTCCAAAGATACATGCTGCAAGACGCCCACCCTACTCCAAAGATACATGCTGCAAGACGCCCACCTTTCTCTAAAGACAAGCCTACATGCTGCAAGACGCCCACCTTACTCTAAAGATACACGCTGGACGCCGCCCACCTCACTCTAAAGATACACGCTGCAAGACGCCCACCTCACTCGAAAGATACACGCTGCAAGACGACCACCTCACTCTAAAGATACACGCTGCAATACGCCAACCTTACTCTAAAGATTCACGCTGCAAGACACCCACCTTACTCTAAAGGTACACGCTGGAGGCCGCCCACCTTACTCTAAAGATACGCGCTGCAAGACGCCCACCTTACTATAAAGATACGCGCTGCAAGACGCCCACCTCACTCTAAAGATACACGCTGCAAGACGCCCACCTCACTCTAAAGATACACGCTGCAAGACGCCCACTTCACTCTAAAGATACACGCTGGACGCCGCCCACCTCACTCTAAACATACACCCCGCAAGACGCCCACCTTACTCTAAAGATACACGCTGCAAGACGCCCACCTCACTCTAAAGATACACGCTGCAATACGCCCATCTTACTCTAAAGATACACGCTGGAGGCCGCCCACCCTACTCCAAAGATCCATGCTGCAAGACGCCCACCTTACTCCAAAGATACATGCTGCAAGACTTCCACCTTACTCCAAAGATACACCCTGCCAGGCGCCCACCTCATTGCAAAGATACATGCTGCAAGACGCCCACCTTACTCTAAAGATCCATGCTGCAAGACGCCCACCTTACTCCAAAGATACATGCTGCAAGACGCCCACCCTACTCCAAAGATCCATGCTGCAAGACGCCCACCTTACTCCAAAGATACATGCTGCAAGACTTCCACCTTACTCCAAAGATACACCCTGCCAGGCGCCCACCTCATTGCAAAGATACATGCTGCAAGACGCCCACCCTACTCCAAAGATACATGCTGCAAGACGCCCACCCTACTCCAAAGATACATGCTGCAAGACGCCCACCTTTCTCTAAAGACAAGCCTACATGCTGCAAGACGCCCACCTTACTCTAAAGATACACGCTGGACGCCGCCCACCTCACTCTAAAGATACACGCTGCAAGACGCCCACCTCACTCGAAAGATACACGCTGCAAGACGACCACCTCACTCTAAAGATACACGCTGCAATACGCCAACCTTACTCTAAAGATTCACGCTGCAAGACACCCACCTTACTCTAAAGGTACACGCTGGAGGCCGCCCACCTTACTCTAAAGATACGCGCTGCAAGACGCCCACCTTACTATAAAGATACGCGCTGCAAGACGCCCACCTCACTCTAAAGATACACGCTGCAAGACGCCCACCTCACTCTAAAGATACACGCTGCAAGACGCCCACTTCACTCTAAAGATACACGCTGGACGCCGCCCACCTCACTCTAAACATACACCCCGCAAGACGCCCACCTTACTCTAAAGATACACGCTGCAAGACGCCCACCTCACTCTAAAGATACACGCTGCAATACGCCCATCTTACTCTAAAGATACACGCTGGAGGCCGCCCACCTTACTCTAAAGATACACGCTGCAAGACGCCCATCTTACTCTAAAGACACACGCAGGAGGCCGCCCATCTTACTCTAAAGATACACGCTGCAAGACGCCCACCTTACTGTGAAGATACACGCTGCAAGACGCCCACCTTACTCTAAAGATATACGCTGCAAGACGCCCACCTTACTCTAAAGGTACACGCTGCAAGACACCCACCTCACTCTAAAGATACACGCTGCAAGACGCCCACCTTACTCTAAAGATACACGCTGCAAGACGCCCATCTCTCTCTAAAGATACACGCTGCAAGACGCCCATCTCACTCTAAAGATACACGCTGGAGGCCGCCCATCTTACTCTAAAGATACACGCTGCAAGACGCCCATCTTACTCTAAAGATACGCGCTGCAAGACGCCCACCTCACTCTAAAGATACACGCTGCAAGACGCCCACCTTACTCTAAAGATACACGCTGGACGCCGCCCACCTTACTCTAAAGATACACCCTGCAAGACGCCCACCTCACTCTAAAGATACACGCTGCAAGACGCCCACCTTACTCTAAAGATACACGCTGCAAGACGCCCACCTCACTCTAAAGATTCACGCTGCAAGACGCCCATCTCACTCTAAAGATACACGCTGCAAGACGCCCATCTTACTCTAAAGATACACGCTGCAAGACGCCCATCTTACTCTAAAGATACACGCTGCAAGACGCCCACCTTACTCTAAAGATACACGCTGCAAGACGCCCACCTCACTCTAAAGATACACGCTGGAGGCCGCCCACCTTACTCTAAAGATACACGCTGCAAGACGCCCACCTTACTCTAAAGATACACGCTGCAAGACGCCCATCTTACTCTAAAGATACACGCTGCAAGACGCCCACCTCACTCTAAAGATACACGCTGCAAGACGCCACTACTCATTCCAATAAGGCCACATGACTCAACCTTCACCCACTCAAGTTTGCAGTTTTCATCTGTAATCAACGGAACGTTAAAATGTGGAGCATACCTGTGTCAAAAGAATGGAAATGTTGTTGGCAAATTTCATATGTTATTATAATTATTGCAATTTGGTAAACACAGCTGTTACGTTGAGAGAGACGGCGTTGTAATTATGACATCTAACACAAGCAGATGTAGAGAGCTAGTGGTTTTTGTGTGTGTGTGCTTTTTGTGTTTTTTTGGGGGGAGTGGGGGTGGGGTGGGGGGTGGGGGGGTGGGGGATGGGTGTTCCGACGGCTTGTGAGTTGATGAAGATCGCAGCCAGCTGCAAGAATTAATGTGAATTGCAGGACACATTGAACATCGACACCTTGAACGCACAGTGCGGCTCCGGGCCAGTCTCGGGGCCACGCCTGTGTGAGGGTCGGCGAACAGATCCATCGCGAGCTCAAACCGCGCCCGCTCGCGCTCTAGGCCGTCTCACGAAGTCCCTACTAAAGGGATTAGAGGGAAGGGGAGGGGGGGAAGAGAAAGTAACGGCTCTGGCCCTTTGCTTCTTCCTCCTCCTCCTCCTTCTCCATCTCGCCGTCGGGCCTCCGCGGCCTCAAGTGAAGACTTCCGTCGCTGCTCCGCGTCCTTGGAAACCGGGCGTGTCCTCTGGTCCCCCAGGCCCATCGCACCCCCCCCCCCCCCCCCCCTCTGCTCGACGCGGAGACGTGGCTCGAACGAGCTAGACGCGCTCCCCTGAAGTGAGTCAAAAGGGCCTGGCCTGACGCGCTCCCCTGAGGGAGCCAAAAGGGCCTGACACGCTCCCCTGAGGGAGCCAAAAGGGCCTGACGCGCTCCCCTGAGGGAGTCAAAAGGGCCTGACGCGCTCCCCTGAGGGAGTCAAAAGGGCCTGGCCTGACGCGCTCCCCTGAGGGAGCCAAAAGGGCCTGACGCGCTCCCCTGAGGGAGTCAAAAGGGCCTGACGCGCTCCCCTGAGGGAGTCAAAAGGGCCTGGCCTGACGCGCTCCCCTGAGGGAGTCAAAAGGGCCTGACGCGCTCCCCTGAGGGAGTCAAAAGGGCCTGGCCTGACGCGCTCCCCTGAGGGAGCCAAAAGGGCCTGACGCGCTCCCCTGAGGGAGTCAAAAGGGCCTGACGCGCTCCCCTGAGGGAGTCAAAAGGGCCTGACGCGCTCCCCTGAGGGAGTCAAAAGGGCCTGACGCGCTCCCCTGAGGGAGTCAAAAGGGCCTGACGCGCTCCCCTGAGGGAGCCAAAAGGGCCTGACGCGCTCCCCTGAGGGAGTCAAAAGGGCCTGACGCGCTCCCCTGAGGGAGCCAAAAGGGCCTGACGCGCTCCCCTGAGGGAGTCAAAAGGGCCTGACGCGCTCCCCTGAGGGAGTCAAAAGGGCCTGACGCGCTCCCCTGAGGGAGTCAAAAGGGCCTGACGCGCTCCCCTGAGGGAGCCAAAAGGGCCTGACGCGCTCCCCTGAGGGAGTCAAAAGGGCCTGACGCGCTCCCCTGAGGGAGTCAAAAGGGCCTGACGCGCTCCCCTGAGGGAGTCAAAAGGGCCTGGCCTGACGCGCTCCCCTGAGGGAGCCAAAAGGGCCTGACACGCTCCCCTGAGGGAGCCAAAAGGGCCTGATGCGCTCCCCTGAGGGCCTGACGCGCTCCCCTGAGGGAGCCAAAAGGGCCTGACGCGCTCCCCTGAGGGAGTCAAAAGGGCCTGACGCGCTCCCCTGAGGGAGTCAAAAGGGCCTGACGCGCTCCCCTGAGGGAGTCAAAAGGGCCTGACGCGCTCCCCTGAGGGAGTCAAAAGGGCCTGACGCGCTCCCCTGAGGGAGTCAAAAGGGCCTGACGCGCTCCCCTGAGGGAGTCAAAAGGGCCTGGCCTGACGCGCTCCCCTGAGGGAGCCAAAAGGGCCTGACGCGCTCCCCTGAGGGAGTCAAAAGGGCCTGGCCTGACGCGCTCCCCTGAGGGAACCAAAAGGGCCTGACGCTGTCAGTCGACCAGAGAGCTAAGACCGCTTCGTCGTTCTTTCTCGGGAACTTGCGCGACCGGAAAAAGGAAAGAAAAAAAAGAGGAAGCAGCGAGGTCAATGGTCAAAAGTCTACTCATCCTCCATCATCCTCCGTCATCTGTCATATTCCGTCATCCGTCATCATCCGTCATCCGTCATCTGTCGTCCGTCATCCGTCATCCTCCGTCATCCTCCATCATCCGTCGTCATCTTCCGTCATCTGTGATAAGTGATAGCTGACCACCTCGGAGAGTGGCAGGTGGTGAAACTGATTAATAGCGTTGGGACTCAGAGATAACGAGGAAGACGGGACTGAGGTTCGTCTCTGTCCTACGTCACTTTCTTAATTACGTCATAGAGAGGGAGAATTTTGTCTTCGAGCCAGTTTTGAAGTTGCAAGGACAACGCTCGAGAGATTCCCTGTTTCTTGCATAAACGGCGTGCTAGGGTGTGTAAGCGATGCGTGTGTTTGGCTTTTTGTTTTGTTTCTTTTTTAGCCTTCATCACTTAGTTTTCCTCGTGCTCGTTTTTTAAATGATGTCACTTGGCGCAATAAATTACTGTGTACTGTGTACTGTGTGTACTGTGTACTGGTCTCATGACCCCTTGGTGCACCAAGGATTGTTGACGAGGTCCGAGGAGGCTGAGCGCTTTCTACACATGGCTGACCGCTAGTCAGTCGGACCCAATCCCTGGTGGGAAACAGACATGCTCGACTACCGTCCGTTGCCTGGACGGTTGGCGGTGTTTCCATGGAAGCGGTGGAGGGAGAGAAAAACCTCCTGGCCACCAGAATGAACAACACCGTGGTCCCTCCCTCTTGGTCCCGAAGATCTCCTGCCCAAGTCTACAGACGTCACAGTGTTGAGTAGAAATGAAACCTGTTCTCCCTCTGTCCCCCTGTGTTTTATAATCGAACTGATGAACGTTGATAAAGAACAGAACTCTCTCTGATGCTGAGAACTGATGAACTTTCCAAGTACTGACTCTCTCTGACACTGAGAACTACGTGTACCATGAACATTGAACTCTCTCTTTTTCATCGTAAATGAAGATGAACAATTATCGGGATTTTATTAAGAATTGATACTGGCTGGTCATTTTAGAATTTGCTAATCCATGAAGAAGTAATTTATCCTTTGATGTTGCATGTTTTGCATGAAGATTCTGGTAATCCAAATTCAATAGAAATTTGACATTCTATCCCCCTTCGTGTCTTTTGTTGAGAAAGCAAGGAATGTGAGCAAAAGAGAAAGAGAGTTAGTCTATCTCCAAAATAGACAACAATGTTGCAACCCCTTTGGGCTGTAACACATCCGTCATCCTCCGTCAACCGTCATCCTCCGTCATCCGTACACATCATTCATCCGTCAACCACCGTCATTCGTCATCCGTCATCCTCCGATGACTCTTGAAGAAGTCCAGACATATGTATTATGTTTTTGCCACCGACAAAACGAATTTCCTTGTAACAATGAGGACAATAAAGTATCTTGTATCTTGTATCTTGTATCTTGTATCTTATTGAGTCGCTCTCAGCGCACACATTATCTGGAGTCACTTCTACCATTTGATGAAGAGATGCGTTTTGAGATCTTGTTAGACATTCCAGACAAGAGACTCATCATGTGAAAATTCTTTCTGTTCAAATCCGCACCTTGCTGCTTTCTGGTGTTTCAGCATGAAGGCTGAAGCAGACCGTAGAGATTTGGTGCGTTTATGCTGTGGCGCAGTGTGTTGGAGATAGGTCAAGGCCAAACCACTGAAATACTTTTCTGTTCCCGGACAGTGACACGCACATTACAAGTACTGCCGTCAGTGAATATCAACCCTTTGCACATGGTCTCTGCCTTTTTTAATTTTCCTACTAGATGCGGCTAAGTGCATCGGAAACGTCCACGACAAAACTTGCGTCTCCATGTGAACGGGAAGTTGTGCGCCATGCACTCGCTTTGCGATATCCTAGCGTTCTTCGCTAATCCTCGCAAGATACTAGCGTAAGCCGATCTCAACATTCCTACTGTGACCTTGCTTATCTCCAGTTGCTTTTTTCACATGAAAAGTCGTGGATGTGCAGAGATTGTGGTGCCGAATGTAGGTCCACACACACCAGCTCATGCCGGGTAAAGAACTCGTTGTGCCTTTGAGGTAAGCGTGCCCAACACGTGAAGGAAATTTCATAACAAAGGCCACCTTCCACACTGACACTCATGATAAGGAAATGGGTCATCAAAACTTTTATGCAGTGTCAACCGCTCTTTTGCCCCATGGGATTCAAGGAGTCTCTTTGCAGAGTCTTGGAACACATTTCCAAGCGCAAATTGTGTACAAAGCTTTGCCAAAGGAAACGGTGAAAAGGTCAAGTGACACGAGGTTGTAGTGACTGGGTCTGGTGACCACGGGTGGCCAGCGCGCTTGACCTGCACTCAATTGCGGCTACTGGGTGCGCCGTACGAAGCCGCGCGGTTACCAGAGTTGCATCCTTGAGCAAAGCGCTTAACTCACATTTCTTCTCCCCATCTAGAAGTAAAACTGGATACCTGTGAGGGCAGAGACAGCACACTGTAGTGCTTTTTACCTTTGTGTGCAACCATGAACCAGCATCGGGCTGGAATACTCTCCAGGGAGTGATTTTTGACAGAATTAAATGTGTGTGTGTGTGTGTGTGTGTGTGTGTGTGTGTGTGTGTGTGTGTGTGTGTATTTTGCATAATTTGTCAACTAATATACTGCAACCAAAATGTCAAGGGCATTTCTTTGAAATAATCTCAATGAACAATCTTGTTTGCTAATACACTAAAACTTGCAATTTGGATATCAGTAGAGAAGCTTTGATCCTTCTGTATCCTTAAACTTGTCAGGATTTGCAAGACTAAGAGATATGGGCGAAAAACAATTTAATGCTTCATTGATTCAAAACTTTGCAATAAAGTACCCGATTTTTATTACACTTGCACCAATGAACTTAGAAATTCAAGTCTTTCTATAAATCCTAAAGGTCAGAAACACAATGAAAACTTGTGTGAGAATTAATTATGTACACAACTGATATTTACGCGTGGCGGCTACTTTTTCCTCTCCTGTTTGTCTTCACATGTTGTCATCTCCTCTATCACTGTTACTGCTAAGCTAAACTAAGCGAATGAAATGGCTCACCTTGCCTCGCTTTCTGATAAGAACGGACAGCACACTGCAAAAGGGAAACCACTCCCCTGTCCTTATTACCACGACAAGCAGATGTCCTGGGAAATAGGACACAGCCAGAGCCCAAAAGTCGGCTCCTCTCACGCGTCTGGTTGTGGCAGGAGTGTCTGGAACTGCCTGGTTGCCTCTCCAGAGTCTCCAGAGAAGACTCCAAGACAGCGGTGCGGAGCAGGTGCCAGACTACAGCTATCGGACAGGACGGCAGCGTGCTGACATGGGGACAGTGAGGACTGTTACTGCAGTGGTGGTGGTCAGTCTGCTGATGGCCACTCAAGTCGTGCTCTCCGCTTGTCCCCACTCTGACCCTGGCCTGGCCAGATGGTCCCAGGCGTCCACATGGCCTGGAGCCAAGGTGGGCACCTCTGTCTGAATTTCCACCTCTCTTGGTCAGTCTGCCTCGAGGAATGTGTGGTTTGTCTGCAGTTTACCTGTTTGTTGTCCACCTCTCTTGGTCGGTCTGCCTCGATGAACGTGTGGTTTGTCTGCAGTTAACCTGTTTGTTGTCCACCTCTTTTGGTCAGTCTGCCTCGAGGAACGTGTGGTTTGTCTGCAGTTTACCTGTTTGTTGTCCACCTCTCTTGGTCGGTCTGCCTCGATGAACGTGTGGTTTGTCTGCAGTTAACCTGTTTGTTGTCCACCTCTTTTGGTCAGTCTGCCTCGAGGAACGTGTGGTTTGTCTGCAGTTTACCTGTTTGTTGTCCACCTGTTTGTTTTCCTGTCTGTCTGGAGCTCGGTCCATCTCCTTTGTCCTTTTGTATTTCTGTCTTTCTCTCTGCCTGTCTGTCTTCCTGTATCTCTGCCTTTTTACCTCCCATTATTTCCGCCCTGGTCTCTGTCTTGCATCGTGTCTCTTCCCCCGTCTTTTCGTCTTATTGTATGCCTGAATTCCTGACTTCAACCTCTCTACCAGTCTTCCTCCCTTCCTTCCATCCCCCCTCCCCACCCCCTCCCCCCCCCCCTCCCCCTCTCTCTCTCATTCTGTCCTTCTACGCCTGCCTTATCTCCTTACCCCCACCCATCTCACTCTATCCGTCTGCCCGTCCGTCCGTCTGTCTGCCTGCCTGCCTGCCTGCCTGCCTACCTGCCTGCCTGCCTGCCTGTCTGTCTGCCTGCCTGCCTGCCTACCTGCCTGCCTGCCTGCCTGCCTGCCTTTCCGTCCGTCTGTCTTTCTGTAGTTCTCTTCATCTCTAAATCGTCCTCATTATTTGCCCACCTGCCTCTTTGCCCGCCGCCGTTTCATTGGTTTTCCGTTTTGCAGTCTTTCCGTCTCTCTCCTTCTGTCTTGTGTTTCCGTCTCTCCCATTATGTCTTGTGTTTCCGCCTCTCCCATTATGTCTTGTGTTTCCGTCTCTCCCATTATGTCTTGTGTTTCCGTCTCTCACATTATGCCTTGTGTTTCCGTCTTTCTCCTTCTGTCTTGTGTTTCCGTCTCTCCCATTATGTCTTGTGTTTCCGTCTCTCCCATTCTGTCTTGTGTTTCCGTCTCTCCCATTATGTCTTGTGTTTCCGTCTTTCTCCTTCTGTCTTGTGTTTCCGTCTCTCCCATTATGTCTTGTGTTTCCGCCTCTCACATTATGTCTTGTGTTTCCGTCTCTCAGATTATGTCTTGTGTTTCCGCCTCTCACATTCTGTCTTGCTGTCTTTCTGCCTCTCTCATTCTGTCTTGAGTTTCCGTCTCTCCCATTATGTCTTGTGTTTCCGTCTCTCCCATTATGTCTTGTGTTTCTGCCTCTCACATTATGTCTTGTGTTTCCGTCTCTCACATTATGTCTTGTGTTTCCGCCTCTAACATTCTGTCTTGCTGTCTTTCCGCCTCTCTCATTCTGCCTTGAGTTTCTGCCTCACATTCTGTCTTGCTGTCCTTCCACCTTTCACATTCTGTCTTGTGTTTCCGCCTCTCTCGTTCTGTTTTGCTGTCTTTCCGCCTCTCACATTCCGTCTTGTGTTTCCGCCTCTTTCATTCTGTCTTGATGTGATTCCGCCTCTCACATTCTGCTTTTCCTGTCTTTCAGCCTCTCACATTCTGTCTTGTTGTCTTTCCACCTCTCACATTCTGTCTTGCAGTCTTTCCGCCTCTCTCATTCTGTCTTGCAGTCTTTCCGCCTCTCTCATTCTGTCTTGCAGTCTTTCCGCTCTCTCACATTCTGTCTTGCAGTCTTTCCGCCTCTCACATTCTGTCTTGCAGTCTTTCCACCTCTCTCATTCTGTCTTGCAGTCTTTCCACCTCTCTCATTCTGTCTTGCAGTCTTTCCGCCTCTCTCATTCTGTCTTGCAGTCTTTCCGCCTCTCTCATTCTGTCTTGCAGTCTTTCCACCTCTCTCATTCTGTCTTGCAGTCTTTCCGCCTCTCTCATTCTGTCTTGCAGTCTTTCCGCCTCTCTCAATCTGTCTTGCAGTCTTTCCGCCTCTCTCATTCTGTCTTGCAGTCTTTCCGCCTCTCTCAATCTGTCTTGCAGTCTTTCCGCCTCTCTCATTCTGTCTTTCAGTCTTTCCGCTCTCTCAATCTGTCTTGCAGTCTTTCCACCTCTCTCAATCTGTCTTGCTGTCTTTCCACCTCTCTCATTCTGTCTTGCAGTCTTTCCGCCTCTCTCAATCTGTCTTGCAGTCTTTCCGCCTCTCTCATTCTGTCTTGCAGTCTTTCCACCTCTCTCATTCTGTCTTGCAGTCTTTCCGCCTCTCTCATTCTGTCTTGCAGTCTTTCCGCCTCTCTCAATCTGTCTTGCAGTCTTTCCGCCTCTCTCATTCTGTCTTGCAGTCTTTCCGCCTCTCTCAATCTGTCTTGCAGTCTTTCCACCTCTCTCATTCTGTCTTGCAGTCTTTCCGCCTCTCTCATTCTGTCTTGCAGTGTTTCCGCTCTCTCATTCTGTCTTGCAGTCTTTCCACCTCTCTAATTCTGTCTTGCAGTCTTTCCGCCTCTCTCATTCTGTCTTGCAGTCTTTCCGCCTCTCTCAATCTGTCTTGCAGTCTTTCCACCTCTCTCATTCTGTCTTGCAGTCTTTCCGCCTCTCTCATTCTGTCTTGCAGTGTTTCCGCTCTCTCACACTCTGTCTTGCAGTCTTTCCACCTCTCTCATTCTGTCTTGCAGTCTTTCCGCCTCTCACATTCTGTCTTGCTGTCTTTCCCTCTCTCTCATTCTGTCTTGCAGTCTTTCCACCTCTCTCATTCTGTCTTGCAGTCTTTCCGCCTCTCTCATTCTGTCTTGCAGTCTTTCCGCTCTCTCACATTCTGTCTTGCAGTCTTTCCACCTCTCTCATTCTGTCTTGCAGTCTTTCTATCTCTCACACTCTGTCTTGCAGTCTTTCCACCTCTCTCATTCTGTCTTGCAGTCTTTCCGCCTCTCTCATTCTGTCTTGTTGTCTTTCCGCCTCTCACATTCTGTCTTGTTGTCTTTCCGCCTCTCACATTCTGTCTTGTTGTCTTTCCGCCTCTCACATTCTGTCTTGTTGTCTTTCCACCTCTCTCATTCTGTCTTGCAGTCTTTCTATCTCTCTCATTCTGTCTTGTTGTCTTTCCACCTCTCTCATTCTGTCTTGCAGTCTTTCTATCTCTCACACTCTGTCTTGTTGTCTTTCCGCCTCTCTCATTCTGTCTTGTGTTTCCACCTCTCTCATTCTGTCTTGCAGTCTTTCCGCCTCTCTCAATCTGTCTTGCAGTCTTTCCACCTCTCTCATTCTGTCTTGCACTCAGCGGTTTGCGCTCGCGCCGGTAGGACGTCTTTCCCTCGCTCCGGCCAGTTTACAGTATTGCGTAATTATAGTTAGCATCATGCCAGTCGCTGGACTTCCAGCTGCCCTGGAGGCACTGCTGACATCCCTGCTAGCAACGGAGGAACCCTCTAGTTGGAAAGTAGGCGGTGAGCCTGGAAACGTCGTTGTTGTGTTGAGGTTCAGGCAGCACGACGGTCAGCCATTACTCACGAGTGAACGGCGCGGATTTTGGAGAAGGAAACCACCAGCACAGAGACGTAGGGACCAACACCGAGCAGAAAAACATCGTCAGAAGGGTGAGCAGAACCATGCTAATGCTTTGTCGATTCAAAATCAATCTGAATTCAATGTCGTAAAAACTGTTACCGACCCTGTCCCTGCACGAAATCCTCGCTCCCATGTGCCGGCGGAATGCGTCACCGTGTCATCCGTGACCTCTGACCCCTCGAACTCTGTCAACCACCATGAGGAAAAAGCTGCCTCAGTTCCGAACAAGGAACCACTTGCCACAGAAATGCCAACACTTCAAAATGACCCTCACGGTGCTGCAAAACCACCTCGTAGCAATGAAGCAACAGTGGAAGACTTTCAAAACGTGATGAGCAAGATTTCTGAGGGCATTTCTCGTGCCTTGCGGGAGCAAATGAGTGCACTGGAAAGTGGAGTTGCCGAGGCTTGTCACCCTTGTGCTGTGTCAGATCTAACTCCGCCTCTACCGTCGACCTCTGCCTTTCGTCCGAGGGATCGTGGAGCGACCCACTACAAGACCTGCCTTTCGTCCCCGACAGGAGCTCCAAGGCTGACCCAATCTACGCTTCGTCTGCGATCAGCTGTTCGCCAGCGTGACAGGGATGCTGCCAGCGAGAGAACCCAGAAACGAGCAGGACGCCGCCGACGCGACAACAGCCCACACGGGCTGCACGGAGAACGTGAACTTTCTCATTGATAGAGACTATTCACCCGTGCGCGCTTCCTAAACTGGTTGCCAGTTTTTGATGTACTTCTTGTACATACTTGTGCTCTGTTCGCGTTTTTCTCGCCCATGTAATAGGCCGGTGGCCTACACATTAAACTTGTTCAGTTGTTCAGTTCAGTTCATTCTGTCTTGCAGTCTTTCCGCCTCTCTCAATCTGTCTTGCAGTCTTTCCGCCTCTCTCATTCTGTCTTGCAGTCTTTCCACCTCTCTCATTCTGTCTTGCTGTCTTTCCGCCTCTCTCATTCTGTCTTGCTGTCTTTCCGCCTCTCTCAATCTGTCTTGCAGTCTTTCCGCCTCTCTCATTCTGTCTTGCAGTCTTTCCGCCTCTCTCATTCTGTCTTGCAGTCTTTCCGCCTCTCTCATTCTGTCTTGCAGTCTTTCCGCCTCTCTCATTCTGTCTTGCAGTCTTTCCGCCTCTCTCATCTGTCTTGCAGTCTTTCCGCCTCTCTCATTCTGTCTTCCAGTATTTCCGCCTCTCTAATTCTATCTTGTTGTCTTTCCGCCTCTCTAATTCTGTCTTGCTGTCTTTCCGCCTCTCTCATTCTGTCTTGCAGTCTTTCCGCCTCTCTCATTCTGTCTTCCAGTATTTCCGCCTCTCTAATTCTCTCTTGTTGTCTTTCCGCCTCTCTAATTCTGTCTTGCTGTCTTTCTGCCTCTCTCATTCTGTCTTGCAGTCTTTCCGCCTCTCTGATTCTGTCTTGCAGTCTTTCCGCCTCTCTCATTCTGTCTTGCAGTCTTTCCGCCTCTCTCATTCTGTCTTGCAGTATTTCCGCCTCTCTAATTCTGTCTTGTTGTCTTTCCGCTTCTCTGATTCTGTCTTGCTGTCTTTCCGCCTCTCTCACTCTGTCTTGCAGTCTTTCCACCTCTCTCATTCTGTCTTGCAGTCTTTCCACATCTCTAATTCTGTCTTGCAGTCTTTCCGTCTCTCTCATTCTGTTTTGCAGTCTTCCCGCCTCTCTCAATCTGTCTTGCAGTCTTTCCACCTCTCTCAATCTGTCTTGCTGTCTTTCCACCTCTCTCATTCTGTCTTGCAGTCTTTCCGCCTCTCTCAATCTGTCTTGCAGTCTTTCCACCTCTCTCATTCTGTCTTGCTGTCTTTCCACCTCTCTCATTCTGTCTTGCAGTTTTTGAGCCTCTCTAATTCTGTTTTTTGTTTCGGCCTCTCTCATTCTGTCTTGCAGTCTTTCCACCTCTCACATTCTGTCTTGCAGTCTTTCCACCTCTCACATTCTGTCTTGCAGTCTTTCCGCCTCTCTCAATCTGTCTTGCAGTCTTTCCACCTCTCTCAATCTGTCTTGCAGTCTTTCCGCCTCTCTCAATCTGTCTTGCAGTCTTTCAACCTCTCTCAATCTGTCTTGCAGTCTTTCCACCTCTCTCAATCTGTCTTGCAGTCTTTCAACCTCTCTCATTCTGTCTTGCAGTTTTTCCACCTCTCTCATTCTGTCTTGCAGTCTTTCCACCTCTCTCAATCTGTCTTGCAGTCTTTCCGCCTCTCTCAATCTGTCTTGCAGTCTTTCCGCCTTTCTAATTCTGTCTTTCAGTCTTTCCACCTCTCTCATTCTGTCTTGTAGTCTTCCCGCCTCTCTCATTCTGTCTTGCAGTCTTCCCGCCTCTCTCAATCTGTCTTGCAGTCTTTCAACCTCTCTCAATCTGTCTTGCAGTCTTTCCACCTCTCTCAATCTGTCTTGCAGTCTTTCCGCCTCTCTCATTCTGTCTTTCAGTCTTTCCACCTCTCTCATTCTGTCTTGTAGTCTTCCCGCCTCTCTCAATCTGTCTTGCAGTCTTCCCGCCTCTCTCAATCTGTCTTGCAGTCTTTCAACCTCTCTCAATCTGTCTTGCAGTCTTTCCGCCTCTCTCATTCTGTCTTGCAGTCTTTCCGCCTCTCACACTCTGTCTTGCAGTCTTTCCACCTCTCACACTCTGTCTTGCAGGCTTTCCACCTCTCTTATTCTGTCTTGCTGTCTTTTCGCCTCTCTCATTCTGTCTTGCTGTCTTTTCGCCTCTCACATTCTGTATTGCAGTCTTTCCGCCTCTCACACTCTGTCTTGCAGGCTTTCCACCTCTCACACTCTGTCTAGCTGTCTTTCCGCCTCTCATTCTGTCTAGCTGTCTTTCCGCCTCTCTCATTCTGTCTTACTGTCTTTCCGCCTCTCTCATTCTGCCTTGCAGTCTTTCCGCCTCTCTCATTCTGTCTTGCAGTGTTTCCGCCTCTCTCATTCTGCCTTGCAGTCTTTCCGCCTCTCTCATTCTGCCTTGCTGTCTTTCCACCTCTCATTCTGTCTTGCAGTGTTTCCACCTCTCATTCTGTCTTGCAGTCTTTCCACCTCTCTCATTCTGTCTTGTTGTCTTTCCACCTCTCTCATGCTGTCTTGCAGTCTTTCCACCTCACACTCTGTCTTGCAGTCTTTCCGCCTCTCATTCTGTCTTGCAGTCTTTCCACCTCTCTCATTCTGCCTTGCAGTCTTTCCACCTCTCTCATTCTGCCTTGCAGTCTTTCCGCCTCTCTCATTCTGCCTTGCTGTCTTTCCGCCTCTCTCATTCTGTCTTGCTGTCTTTCCACCTCTCTCATTCTGTCTTGCAGTGTTTCCGCCTCTCTCATTCTGCCTTGCAGTCTTTCCGCCTCTCTCATTCTGTCTTGCTGTCTTTCCACCTCTCATTCTGTCTTGCTGTCTTTCCACCTCTCATTCTGTCTTGCAGTGTTTCCACCTCTCATTCTGTCTTGCAGCCTTTCCGCCTCTCTCATTCTGTCTTGCAGTCTTTCCACCTCTCACACTCTGTCTTGCAGTCTTTCCACCTCTCACACTCTGTCTTGCAGGCTTTCCACCTCTCACACTCTGTCTTGCAGTCTTTCCACCTCTCACACTCTGTCTTGCAGTCTTTCCACCTCTCACATACTGTCTTGCAGTCTTTCCACCTCTCTCATTCTGTCTTGCAGTATTCCCGCCTCTCTCATTCTGTCTTGCAGTATTTCCGCCTCTCTCATTCTGTCTTGCAGTCTTTCCGCCTCTCACACTCTGTCTTGCAGTTTTTCCGCCTCTCTCATTGTGTCTTGCAGTCTTTCCGCCTCTCATTCTGTCTAGCTGTCTTTCCGCCTCTCACACTCTGTCTTGCAGTCTTTCCACCTCTCTCTTTCTGTCTTGCTGTCTTTCCGCCTCTCTCATTCTGTCTTGCAGTCATTTCACCTCTCTCATCTGTCTTGTTGTATTTCCGCCTCTCATTCTGTCTTGCAGTCTTTCCACCTCTCATTCTGTCTTGCAGTCTTTCCGTCTCTCTCATTCTGTCTTGCTGTCTTTCCGCCTCTCTCATTCTGTCTTGCAGTCTTTCCGTCTCTCTCATTCTGTCTTGCTGTCTTTCCGCCTCTCTCTTTCTGTCTTGCTGTCTTTCCGCCTCTCTCATTCTGTCTTGCAGTCATTTCACCTCTCTCATCTGTCTTGTTGTATTTCCGCCTCTCATTCTGTCTTGCAGTCTTTCCACCTCTCATTCTGTCTTGCAGTCTTTCCGTCTCTCTCTTTCTGTCTTGCTGTCTTTCCGCCTCTCTCTTTCTGTCTTGCAGTCTTTCCGTCTCTCTCTTTCTGTCTTGCTGTCTTTCCGCCTCTCTCTTTCTGTCTTGCAGTCTTTCCACCTCTCTCATTCTGTCTTGCAGTCTTTCCGTCTCTCTCTTTCTGTCTTGCTGTCTTTCCGCCTCTCTCTTTCTGTCTTGCTGTCTTTCCGCCTCCCTCATTCTGTATTACAATCTTTCCGCCTCTCACATTCTGTCTTGCTGTCTTTCACTCTCTCATATTCTGTCTTGCTGTCTTTCCGCCTCTCTCATTCTGTCTTGCAGTCTTTCCGCCTCTCTCATTCTGTCTTGCAGTCTTTCCGCCTCTCTCATCTGTCTTGCAGTCTTTCCGCCTCTCTCATTCTGTCTTCCAGTATTTCCGCCTCTCTAATTCTATCTTGTTGTCTTTCCGCCTCTCTAATTCTGTCTTGCTGTCTTTCCGCCTCTCTCATTCTGTCTTGCAGTCTTTCCGCCTCTCTCATTCTGTCTTCCAGTATTTCCGCCTCTCTAATTCTATCTTGTTGTCTTTCCGCCTCTCTAATTCTGTCTTGCTGTCTTTCTGCCTCTCTCATTCTGTCTTGCAGTCTTTCCGCCTCTCTCATTCTGTCTTGCAGTCTTTCCGCCTCTCTCATTCTGTCTTGCAGTCTTTCCGCCTCTCTCATTCTGTCTTGCAGTATTTCCGCCTCTCTCATTCTGTCTTGTTGTCTTTCCGCCTCTCTAATTCTGTCTTGCTGTCTTTCCGCCTCTCTAATTCTGTCTTGCTGTCTTTCCGCCTCTCTCATTCTGTCTTGCTGTCTTTCCGCCTCTCTCATTCTGTCTTGCAGTCTTTCCGCCTCTCTCATTCTGTCTTGCAGTCTTTCCGCCTCTCTCATTCTGTCTTGCAGTCTTTCCGCCTCTCTCATTCTGTCTTGTTGTCTTTCCGCCTCTCTCATTCTGTCTTGTTGTCTTTCCGCCTCTCTCATTCTGTCTTGCTGTCTTTCCGCCTCTCTCATTCTGTCTTGCAGTCTTTCCGCCTCTCTCATTCTGTCTTGCAGTCTTTCCGCCTCTCTCATTCTGTCTTGCAGTCTTTCCGCCTCTCTAATTCTGTCTTGCAGTCTTTCCGCCTCTCTCATTCTGTCTTGCAGTCTTTCCGCCTCTCTAATTCTGTCTTGCAGTCTTTCCGCCTCTCTCATTCTGTCTTGCAGTCTTTCCGCCTCTCTCATTCTGTCTTGCAGTCTTTCCGCCTCTCTCATTCTGTCTTGCAGTCTTTCCGCCTCTCTAATTCTGTCTTGCAGTCTTTCCGCCTCTCTCATTCTGTCTTGCTGTCTTTCCGCCTCTCTCATTCTGTCTTGCAGTCTTTCCGCCTCTCTCATTCTGTCTTGCAGTCTTTCCGCCTCTCTCATTCTGTCTTGCAGTCTTTCCGCCTTTCTAATTCTGTCTTGCAGTCTTTCCGCCTCTCTCATTCTGTCTTGCTGTCTTTCCGCCTCTCTCATTCTGTCTTGCAGTCTTTCCGCCTATCTCATTCTGTCTTGCAGTCTTTCCGCCTCTCTCATTCTGTCTTGCAGTCTTTCCGCCTCTCTCATTCTGTCTTGCTGTCTTTCCGCCTCTCATTCTGTCTTGCTGTCTTTCCACCTCTCTCATTCTGTCTTGCTGTCTTTCCGCCTCTCTCATTCTGTCTTGTTGTCTTTCCGCCTCTCTCATTCTGTCTTGCAGTATTTCCGCCTCTCTAATTCTGTCTTGTTGTCTTTCCGCCTCTCTCATTCTGTCTTGCTGTCTTTCCGCCTCTCTCATTCTGTCTTGCAGTCTTTCCACATCTCTAATTCTGTCTTGCAGTCTTTCCGCCTCTCTCATTCTGTCTTGCAGTCTTTCCGCCTCTCTCATTCTGTCTTGCAGTCTTTCCGCCTCTCTCATTCTGTCTTGCAGTCTTTCCACCTCTCTCATTCTGTCTTGCTGTCTTTCCGCCTCTCTCATTCTGTCTTGCTGTCTTTCCGCCTCTCTCAATCTGTCTTGCAGTCTTTCCGCCTCTCTCATTCTGTCTTGCAGTCTTTCCGCCTCTCTCATTCTGTCTTGCAGTCTTTCCGCCTCTCTCATTCTGTCTTGCAGTCTTTCCGCCTCTCTCATTCTGTCTTGCAGTCTTTCCGCCTCTCTCATCTGTCTTGCAGTCTTTCCGCCTCTCTCATTCTGTCTTCCAGTATTTCCGCCTCTCTAATTCTATCTTGTTGTCTTTCCGCCTCTCTAATTCTGTCTTGCTGTCTTTCCGCCTCTCTCATTCTGTCTTGCAGTCTTTCCGCCTCTCTCATTCTGTCTTCCAGTATTTCCGCCTCTCTAATTCTCTCTTGTTGTCTTTCCGCCTCTCTAATTCTGTCTTGCTGTCTTTCTGCCTCTCTCATTCTGTCTTGCAGTCTTTCCGCCTCTCTGATTCTGTCTTGCAGTCTTTCCGCCTCTCTCATTCTGTCTTGCAGTCTTTCCGCCTCTCTCATTCTGTCTTGCAGTATTTCCGCCTCTCTAATTCTGTCTTGTTGTCTTTCCGCCTCTCTGATTCTGTCTTGCTGTCTTTCCGCCTCTCTCACTCTGTCTTGCAGTCTTTCCACCTCTCTCATTCTGTCTTGCAGTCTTTCCACATCTCTAATTCTGTCTTGCAGTCTTTCCGTCTCTCTCATTCTGTTTTGCAGTCTTCCCGCCTCTCTCAATCTGTCTTGCAGTCTTTCCACCTCTCTCATTCTGTCTTGCTGTCTTTCCACCTCTCTCATTCTGTCTTGCAGTCTTTCCGCCTCTCTCATTCTGTCTTGCAGTCTTTCCACCTCTCTCATTCTGTCTTGCAGTCTTTCCACCTCTCTAATTCTGTCTTGCAGTCTTTGAGCCTCTCTAATTCTGTTTTTTGTTTCGGCCTCTCTCATTCTGTCTTGCAGTCTTTCCACCTCTCACATTCTGTCTTGCAGTCTTTCCACCTCTCACATTCTGTCTTGCAGTCTTTCCGCCTCTCTCATTCTGTCTTGCAGTCTTTCCACCTCTCTCAATCTGTCTTGCAGTCTTTCCGCCTCTCTCAATCTGTCTTGCAGTCTTTCAACCTCTCTCAATCTGTCTTGCAGTCTTTCCACCTCTCTCAATCTGTCTTGCAGTCTTTCAACCTCTCTCATTCTGTCTTGCAGTTTTTCCACCTCTCTCATTCTGTCTTGCAGTCTTTCCACCTCTCTCAATCTGTCTTGCAGTCTTTCCGCCTCTCTCAATCTGTCTTGCAGTCTTTCCGCCTTTCTAATTCTGTCTTTCAGTCTTTCCACCTCTCTCATTCTGTCTTGTAGTCTTCCCGCCTCTCTCATTCTGTCTTGCAGTCTTCCCGCCTCTCTCAATCTGTCTTGCAGTCTTTCAACCTCTCTCAATCTGTCTTGCAGTCTTTCCACCTCTCTCAATCTGTCTTGCAGTCTTTCCGCCTCTCTCATTCTGTCTTTCAGTCTTTCCACCTCTCTCATTCTGTCTTGTAGTCTTCCCGCCTCTCTCAATCTGTCTTGCAGTCTTCCCGCCTCTCTCAATCTGTCTTGCAGTCTTTCAACCTCTCTCAATCTGTCTTGCAGTCTTTCCGCCTCTCTCATTCTGTCTTGCAGTCTTTCCGCCTCTCACACTCTGTCTTGCAGTCTTTCCACCTCTCACACTCTGTCTTGCAGGCTTTCCACCTCTCTTATTCTGTCTTGCTGTCTTTTCGCCTCTCTCATTCTGTCTTGCTGTCTTTTCGCCTCTCACATTCTGTATTGCAGTCTTTCCGCCTCTCACACTCTGTCTTGCAGGCTTTCCACCTCTCACACTCTGTCTAGCTGTCTTTCCGCCTCTCATTCTGTCTAGCTGTCTTTCCGCCTCTCTCATTCTGTCTTACTGTCTTTCCGCCTCTCTCATTCTGCCTTGCAGTCTTTCCGCCTCTCTCATTCTGTCTTGCAGTGTTTCCGCCTCTCTCATTCTGCCTTGCAGTCTTTCCGCCTCTCTCATTCTGCCTTGCTGTCTTTCCACCTCTCATTCTGTCTTGCAGTGTTTCCACCTCTCATTCTGTCTTGCAGTCTTTCCACCTCTCTCATTCTGTCTTGTTGTCTTTCCACCTCTCTCATGCTGTCTTGCAGTCTTTCCACCTCACACTCTGTCTTGCAGTCTTTCCGCCTCTCATTCTGTCTTGCAGTCTTTCCACCTCTCTCATTCTGCCTTGCAGTCTTTCCACCTCTCTCATTCTGCCTTGCAGTCTTTCCGCCTCTCTCATTCTGCCTTGCTGTCTTTCCGCCTCTCTCATTCTGTCTTGCTGTCTTTCCACCTCTCTCATTCTGTCTTGCAGTGTTTCCGCCTCTCTCATTCTGCCTTGCAGTCTTTCCGCCTCTCTCATTCTGTCTTGCTGTCTTTCCACCTCTCATTCTGTCTTGCTGTCTTTCCACCTCTCATTCTGTCTTGCAGTGTTTCCACCTCTCATTCTGTCTTGCAGCCTTTCCGCCTCTCTCATTCTGTCTTGCAGTCTTTCCACCTCTCACACTCTGTCTTGCAGTCTTTCCACCTCTCACACTCTGTCTTGCAGGCTTTCCACCTCTCACACTCTGTCTTGCAGTCTTTCCACCTCTCACACTCTGTCTTGCAGTCTTTCCACCTCTCACATACTGTCTTGCAGTCTTTCCACCTCTCTCATTCTGTCTTGCAGTATTCCCGCCTCTCTCATTCTGTCTTGCAGTATTTCCGCCTCTCTCATTCTGTCTTGCAGTCTTTCCGCCTCTCACACTCTGTCTTGCAGTTTTTCCGCCTCTCTCATTGTGTCTTGCAGTCTTTCCGCCTCTCATTCTGTCTAGCTGTCTTTCCGCCTCTCACACTCTGTCTTGCAGTCTTTCCACCTCTCTCTTTCTGTCTTGCTGTCTTTCCGCCTCTCTCATTCTGTCTTGCAGTCATTTCACCTCTCTCATCTGTCTTGTTGTATTTCCGCCTCTCATTCTGTCTTGCAGTCTTTCCACCTCTCATTCTGTCTTGCAGTCTTTCCGTCTCTCTCATTCTGTCTTGCTGTCTTTCCGCCTCTCTCATTCTGTCTTGCAGTCTTTCCGTCTCTCTCATTCTGTCTTGCTGTCTTTCCGCCTCTCTCTTTCTGTCTTGCTGTCTTTCCGCCTCTCTCATTCTGTCTTGCAGTCATTTCACCTCTCTCATCTGTCTTGTTGTATTTCCGCCTCTCATTCTGTCTTGCAGTCTTTCCACCTCTCATTCTGTCTTGCAGTCTTTCCGTCTCTCTCTTTCTGTCTTGCTGTCTTTCCGCCTCTCTCTTTCTGTCTTGCAGTCTTTCCGTCTCTCTCTTTCTGTCTTGCTGTCTTTCCGCCTCTCTCTTTCTGTCTTGCAGTCTTTCCACCTCTCTCATTCTGTCTTGCAGTCTTTCCGTCTCTCTCTTTCTGTCTTGCTGTCTTTCCGCCTCTCTCTTTCTGTCTTGCTGTCTTTCCGCCTCCCTCATTCTGTATTACAATCTTTCCGCCTCTCACATTCTGTCTTGCTGTCTTTCACTCTCTCATATTCTGTCTTGCTGTCTTTCCGCCTCTCTCATTCTGTCTTGCAGTCTTTCCGCCTCTCTCATTCTGTCTTGCAGTCTTTCCGCCTCTCTCATCTGTCTTGCAGTCTTTCCGCCTCTCTCATTCTGTCTTCCAGTATTTCCGCCTCTCTAATTCTATCTTGTTGTCTTTCCGCCTCTCTAATTCTGTCTTGCTGTCTTTCCGCCTCTCTCATTCTGTCTTGCAGTCTTTCCGCCTCTCTCATTCTGTCTTCCAGTATTTCCGCCTCTCTAATTCTATCTTGTTGTCTTTCCGCCTCTCTAATTCTGTCTTGCTGTCTTTCTGCCTCTCTCATTCTGTCTTGCAGTCTTTCCGCCTCTCTCATTCTGTCTTGCAGTCTTTCCGCCTCTCTCATTCTGTCTTGCAGTCTTTCCGCCTCTCTCATTCTGTCTTGCAGTATTTCCGCCTCTCTCATTCTGTCTTGTTGTCTTTCCGCCTCTCTAATTCTGTCTTGCTGTCTTTCCGCCTCTCTAATTCTGTCTTGCTGTCTTTCCGCCTCTCTCATTCTGTCTTGCTGTCTTTCCGCCTCTCTCATTCTGTCTTGCAGTCTTTCCGCCTCTCTCATTCTGTCTTGCAGTCTTTCCGCCTCTCTCATTCTGTCTTGCAGTCTTTCCGCCTCTCTCATTCTGTCTTGTTGTCTTTCCGCCTCTCTCATTCTGTCTTGTTGTCTTTCCGCCTCTCTAATTCTGTCTTGCTGTCTTTCCGCCTCTCTCATTCTGTCTTGCAGTCTTTCCGCCTCTCTCATTCTGTCTTGCAGTCTTTCCGCCTCTCTCATTCTGTCTTGCAGTCTTTCCGCCTCTCTAATTCTGTCTTGCAGTCTTTCCGCCTCTCTCATTCTGTCTTGCAGTCTTTCCGCCTCTCTAATTCTGTCTTGCAGTCTTTCCGCCTCTCTCATTCTGTCTTGCAGTCTTTCCGCCTCTCTCATTCTGTCTTGCAGTCTTTCCGCCTCTCTCATTCTGTCTTGCAGTCTTTCCGCCTCTCTAATTCTGTCTTGCAGTCTTTCCGCCTCTCTCATTCTGTCTTGCTGTCTTTCCGCCTCTCTCATTCTGTCTTGCAGTCTTTCCGCCTCTCTCATTCTGTCTTGCAGTCTTTCCGCCTCTCTCATTCTGTCTTGCAGTCTTTCCGCCTTTCTAATTCTGTCTTGCAGTCTTTCCGCCTCTCTCATTCTGTCTTGCTGTCTTTCCGCCTCTCTCATTCTGTCTTGCAGTCTTTCCGCCTATCTCATTCTGTCTTGCAGTCTTTCCGCCTCTCTCATTCTGTCTTGCAGTCTTTCCGCCTCTCTCATTCTGTCTTGCTGTCTTTCCGCCTCTCATTCTGTCTTGCTGTCTTTCCACCTCTCTCATTCTGTCTTGCTGTCTTTCCGCCTCTCTCATTCTGTCTTGTTGTCTTTCCGCCTCTCTCATTCTGTCTTGCAGTATTTCCGCCTCTCTAATTCTGTCTTGTTGTCTTTCCGCCTCTCTCATTCTGTCTTGCTGTCTTTCCGCCTCTCTCATTCTGTCTTGCAGTCTTTCCACATCTCTAATTCTGTCTTGCAGTCTTTCCGCCTCTCTCATTCTGTTTTGCAGTCTTCCCGCCTCTCTCAATCTGTCTTGCAGTCTTTCCACCTCTCTCAATCTGTCTTGCAGTCTTTCCACCTCTCTCATTCTGTCTTGCAGTCTTTCCGCCTCTCTCAATCTGTCTTGCAGTCTTTCCACCTCTCTAATTCTGTCTTGCAGTCTTCCCGCCTCTCTCAATCTGTCTTGCAGTCTTTCCGCCTCTCTCATTCTGTCTTGCAGTCTTTCCGCCTCTCTCATTCTGTCTTGCAGTCTTTCCACCTCTCACATTCTGTCTTGCAGTCTTTCCACCTCTCACATTCTGTCTTGCAGTCTTTCCGCCTCTCTCATTCTGTCTTGCAGTCTTTCCACCTCTCTCATTCTGTCTTGCAGTCTTCCCGCCTCTCTCAATCTGTCTTGTAGTCTTTCCGCCTCTCTCAATCTGTCTTGCAGTCTTCCCGCCTCTCTCAATCTGTCTTGCAGTCTTCCCACCTCTCTCATTCTGTCTTGCAGTCTTTCCGCCTCTCTCAATCTGTCTTGCAGTCTTTCCGCCTCTCTCAATCTGTCTTGCAGTCTTTCCGCCTCTCTCAATCTGTCTTGCAGTCTTTCCACCTCTCACATTCTGTCTTGCAGTCTTTCCACCTCTCACATTCTGTCTTGCAGTCTTTCCACCTCTCTCATTCTGTCTTGCAGTCTTTCCACCTCTCTCATTCTGTCTTGCAGTCTTCCCGCTTCTCTCAATCTGTCTTGCAGTCTTTCCATCTCTCTCAATCTGTCTTGCAGTCTTTCCACCTCTCTCAATCTGTCTTGCAGTCTTTCCGCCTTTCTAATTCTGTCTTTCAGTCTTTCCACCTCTCTCATTCTGTCTTGTAGTCTTCCCGCCTCTCTCAATCTGTCTTGCAGTCTTCCCGCCTCTCTCAATCTGTCTTGCAGTCTTTCCACCTCTCTCAATCTGTCTTGCAGTCTTTCCGCCTCTCTCATTCTGTCTTGCAGTCTTTCCGCCTCTCACACTCTGTCTTGCAGTTTTTCCACCTCTCACACTCTGTCTTGCAGTCTTTCCACCTCTCACACTCTGTCTTGCAGTCTTTCCACCTCTCACACTCTGTCTTGCAGGCTTTCCACCTCTCATTCTGTCTTGCAGTCTTTCCACCTCTCACATTCTGTATTGCAGTCTTTCCGCCTCTCACACATTGTCTTGCAGGCTTTCCACCTCTCTCATTCTGTCTTGCTATCTTTCCGCCTCTCTCATTCTGTCTTGCAGTCTTTCCGCCTCTCTCATTCTGTCTTGCAGTCTTTCCGCCTCTCATTCTGTCTTGCAGTCTTTCCGCCTCTCTCATTCTGTCTTGCAGTCTTTCTATCTCTCTCATTCTGTCTTGCAGTGTTTCCGCCTCTCATTCTGTCTTGCTGTCTTTCCGCCTCTCTCATTCTGTCTTGCTGTCTTTCCGCCTCTATCATTCTGTCTTGCTGTCTTTCCGCCTCTCTCATTCTGTCTTGCAGTCTTTCCGCCTCTCATTCTGTCTAGCTGTCTTTCCGCCTCTCTCATTCTGTCTTACTGTCTTTCCGCCTCTCTCATTCTGTCTTGCTGTCTTTCCACCTCTCACACTCTGTCTTGCAGTCTTTCCACCTCTCACACTCTGTCTTGCAGTCTTTCCACCTCTCACATACTGTCTTGCAGTCTTTCCACCTCTCTCATTCTGTCTTGCAGTCTTTCCGCCTCTCATTCTGTCTTGCAGTTTTTCCGCCTCTCTCATTCTGTCTTGCAGTCTTTCCGCCTCTCATTCTGTCTTGCAGTCTTTCCACCTCTCACATTCTGTCTTGCAGGCTTTCCACCTCTCTCATTCTGCCTTGCAGTCTTTCCGCCTCTCTCATTCTGTCTTGCAGTCTTTCAACCTCTCTCAATCTGTCTTGCAGTCTTTCCGCCTCTCTCATTCTGTCTTGCAGTCTTTCCACCTCTCTCATTCTGCCTTGCAGTCTTTCCGCTCTCTCACATTCTGTCTTGCAGGCTTTCCACCTCTCAAATTCTGTCTTGCAGTCTTTCCACCTCTCACATTCTGTCTTGCAGGCTTTCCACCTCTCAAATTCTGTCTTGCAGTCTTTCCACCTCTCACATTCTGTCTTGCAGGCTTTCCACCTCTCTCATTCTGTCTTGCAGTCTTTCCGCCTCTCACATTCTGTCTTGCAGGCTTTCCACCTCTCAAATTCTGTCTTGCAGTCTTTCTATCTCTCACACTCCGTCTTTCAGTCTTTCCGCCTCTCTCATTCTGTCTTGCTGTCTTTCCGTCTCTCTCATTCTGTCTTGCAGTCTTTCCACCTCTCACATTCTGTCTTGCAGGCTTTCCACCTCTCTCATTCTGTCTTGCAGTCTTTCCGCCTCTTCCATTCTGTCTTGCAGTCTTTCCACCTCTCACATTCTGTCTTGCAGTCTTTCCGCCTCTTACATTCTGTCTTGCAGTCTTTCCACCTCTCACATTCTGTCTTGCAGGCTTTCCACCTCTCTCATTCTGTCTTGCAGTCTTTCCGCCTCTCATTCTGTCTTGCAGCATTTCCACCTCTTACATTCTGTCTTGCAGTCTTTCCACCTCTCACATTCTGTCTTGCAGTCTTTCCACCTCTCACATTCTGTCTTGCAGTCTTTCCGCCTCTCTCATTCTGTCTTGCAGTCTTTCCACCTCTCACATTCTGTCTTGCAGTCTTTCCACCTCTCATTCTGTCTTGCAGTCTTTCCACCTCTCTCATTCTGTCTTGCAGTCTTTCCACCNNNCATTCTGTCTTGCAGTCTTTCCGCCTCTCACATTCTGTCTTGCAGTCTTTCCACCTCTCTCATTCTGTCTTGCTGTCTTTCCGCTCTCTCACATTCTGTCTTGCAGTCTTTCCGCCTCTCTCATTTTGTCTTGCAGTCTTTCCGCCTCTCTCATTCT
>JAWQFJ010001700.1:137500-147500 GCA_034096865.1 Theodoxus fluviatilis
ATGTCCCTATTGAGGCCATCCTCGTGGGTGTGGAATTTGGACATGAGTTTGAGCTCAGCCACTCTGCGTCGCTGTAGGTCAGTCAGTCCACCTCTTAGCACACTGACGAGCATGTCAGAGGTGGTGTGGCTCGGGAGGTTGAAGTGCTCGGCCACAGGCAGGGGGGAACTGTTCCTGATGGTAGCGCGACATATACCAACATACCACACAGGGAGGGAGTCGCGGCAGTGAGATCCGCTCTACTGGCGAACAACATCCCCACCCCTGACCACATCCTGTCCATGGTCCGTTTCATTCTGGAACACAATGTGTTCACCTTCAACGGTGACACATACTTACAGAGACATGGCACAGCAATGGGAACCAAGTTCGCCCCTCAATATGCAAACCTATTTATGCATAGATTCGAGGAAGACTTCCTCGCAACACAAACCCTCAAACCCAGCTTGTACGTTCGGTACATAGATGATATTTTCATCATCTGGCACCATGGGGAGAAGGCCCTTGAGGACTTCCAACGCTCCATCAACTCCTTCTTTCCGACCATCCGACTTGAGATGAACCACTCTTCTCAGTCGGTCACTTTCCTGGACACACGAGTTTCGATAAGGGGAGGCGATCTCGTCACCTCCCTATATCGCAAAGCAACGGATACCGGACAAATGCTCCACTCTGCCAGCTTCCATCCGAGACACACCAAAGAGGCCATCCCCTATGGACAGGCCCTGCGGATCCATCGGATCTGCTCAGACCCTATGGATCGAGACGCCCACCTACAGGATCTGGAAGCCACACTCCTCCGTAGCGGTTACCGCAGGGAGTCCATCCGCAGACAGTTCCGCAGGGCGATCTCCATGGAGCGTACAGACCTGCTAACCCGTCGGAGAAGGGACACTGAGGCCAGCCGAGTCCCTTTCGTCACGCAGTACTTTACTGGCGCGGAGAAGCTACAACGGGAACTCGGGCACCTCCAAAACCTCATCTGCCACGACCAGTACCTCTCGGAGGTACTCCCTGAGCCACCCATGGTGGCCTTCCGACAACCTCCCAACCTGAGAAGCAGGATAGTCCGCAGCCGGCTCCCTGACTCCGCGGTAGATGCCGTACAACCCTGCAAGACTGCCAGGTGTTCTACCTGTGCCATCATCTGCACCGATACCACCATAGTCAGGGACCACGTGACACACCGAGTAAGGGGCCAGTACTCTTGCTCCTCCAGCCACGTGGTCTACCTCATCCGTTGCCGCAGAGGGTGCAGCGACGCATGGTATGTCGGAGAAACCAGCCAACAGCTCCGACAGCGCATGAACAGCCATCGCGCTACCATCAGGAACGGTTCCCCCCTGCCTGTGGCCGAGCACTTCAACCTCCCGAGCCACACCACCTCTGACATGCTCGTCAGTGTGCTAAGAGGTGGACTGACTGACCTACAGCGACGCAGAGTGGCTGAGCTCAAACTCATGTCCAAATTCCACACCCACGAGGATGGCCTCAATAGGGACATGGGACTCCTGAGTCACTATCGATGAAGCTGTCCCCGCACGCCTTTTTAGTGCTTACCCTGTTGAGGCCGCTCCCGCCCCGTGATGTTGGTGCAAAGCACTCCTTTTGGCTTCCTTCACTGAACTCTCCTCACTACCTCGCCGCCCTGCACGTGTTTCACCGGCCCTTGTCACAGTATATATTTCTTTTCCACAGCCAGCCTTGTTACTTTGGCCTGATGAAGAAGCCTCAGCTTCGAAAGCTTGCCGTAAAGAAATACAGAGCATCGCTGCACGCCCCTGCCAACCCGCTGCCTCTCCATCCTGTAGCGGTGATTACCCGCATCGGCGGCAGTACAACCCCCAAACGGCCCTCTTCAGGGCCAGACTTGCTCATGAAAGAAACAGTCGGTTGCTTGTCTTTTACTCTTCTTTTCAGTAACTGTACACCCGACCCCGGCACTTAGATATATCCACACTACTACTACTACTACTACTACTACTACTACTACTACTACTACTACTACTACTACTATTACTACTATTACTACTACTACTACTACTACTGCTGCTACTACTACTACTACTACTTCTACTACTGCTGCTACTGCTACTACTGCTACTGCTACTGCTACTGCTACTACTACTACTACTACTACTTCTACTGCTACTACTACTACTACTACTACTACCGCTACTTCTAGTAGTAGTATTCAGGGAGCACCCGTCACAGAGCTCTGCATCCAGGGCACTGCAGTCACGCGGGACGTTCTTGTGTGCGGCAGGGTTGCACGAGTCCACTGTGGAGGAAAGGGGAGAGAACTTCGGACTGGAGGAGCAGAAAGCCTACGTCCGTCTGGTGGTGGGAGCACACAAGTTTTCTGCGCTGAGCTACGTCAACAACAAGCGCAACTGGGAAAACCACATCAACTTCAGAGTTATCTCCCTTTCCGGCGCCTTCCCCGTGCTCCAAGTCCTTGACGACGTCACCTCCTGGAAGCCTGGTAGTGACAGAAGGAATGAGTGATGCATGAACGAATGAACGAAAACGTTTTGTTTGATCTTTTTCCTCTCACAGAATCTCAATTGACTGAAAACATTTCAACCTCCAGAACCTTCTAGTCTTCGGCGATATTTTTGGTAACCTGTGTGTGTGTGTGTGTGTGTGTGTGTGTGTGTGTGTGTGTGTGTGTGTGTGTGTGTGTGTGTGTGTTTGTGTGTTTGTGTGTGTAGTACAAGAACAAGGGCGACAAGACCGTTTGCGACAATCACAGAGGCATCTCCCTCCTGAGCATAGCAGGCAAGCTGCTTGCCCGCGTCCTTCTCAACAGGCTCACTCAACACTTGGTAGACATCATAGTGCCAGAAAGTCAGTGAGGGTTCAGACAAAACAGAGGTACTACTGATATGATCTTTGCCGCCCGCCAGCTTCAAGAAAAATGCCTCAAGCAGCGTCAAGACCTCTACCTGCTCTTCATTGATCTGACAGAGGCATTTGACACTGTCAGCGGACCCGGACTCTGGGTCATCCTCTCCAAGCTGGGCTGCCCCCCCCCCCCCTTGGGCTGCCCCCCCCCCCTGGGCTGCCCCCCCAAATGTGTCCTGATTATTCGCGCCTTACATGATGACATACGAGTCCGAGTCATTGAGTCTGGTGACGTCTCCGAGCCGTTTCAGGTGACAAACGGCGTAAAGCAGGGATGTGTCCTCGCACCAGCACTCTTCAGCCTCCTCTTCGCCGATATGTTGTCAGTGGCCCTTTCTCAGACAGATGCAGGTATCACTATTTGTTATAGGTCGAATGGCCGCTTTTTCGACCTTAGGCGTCTCAAGGCACACACCAAGGTACGACATGCCCTCGTTCGCGCCGATCTTCAAGAGCTTTCTGACTGCTTTGCCACTGCCACCAATGCCTTTGGCTGTCAGCATCAAGAAAACAGAGGTCATGATGCAGTCACTCCCGGGGGCAGTTAACCTACCACCCTCCATCAGGATCAATGGACACGCCCTAAAACATCTCATCAAACTTCAGCGTTGATACCGACATCTCTTGCCGATTCTCCAAGGCAATCAGCTTCTTTGGGCCCCTCTGGACCAGAGTTTGGCGGGAAAGGGGAATCACCTCCCGAACAAAGATCGCGGTCTACTGAGCTGTAGTTCTCACATCACTGCTGTACGGCTGTGAGACCTGGACCTGCTACCGCAAGCACATAAAGCGCCTCGAGCAGTTCCATCTTCGCTGCCTCCGCAATATCCTCAAAATTACATGGGAGGACAGAGTGACCAATCAGGAGGTCCTCAGACAGGCCAAACTGCCAGGCATCGAGGCTCTCATCATGCAGGCCCAGCTCAGATGGACTGGCCATGTCATGCGAATGGACGACAACCGCCTTCCCAAACCGCTCTTTTTTGGTGAGCTCACCAATGGCACACGCCGTCAAGGCGGTCCAACCAGGCGCTACAAGGACACGCTAAAAAAAACTCACTACGGTCCTGCAGCATCTCCGTCACTGGATGGTAAACCCTGCCTGCAGACCGCAGCGCCTGGAGGCAACTTATATACAAAGGCACCAGGGCCTTTGAGACAAAACGCCTGGCTAACCTTGACAGGAAACGCCAAGCCAGGAAAGATAGAGCCAGTGACCCTGCCCCGAGTGCGGACGTCTCTGCCCATGGAGTTCGGCTTGAGGGCACACATGACGACACTGACGTCATCTTCGCTACGCAAAGGACTTCAATGATGATAATGGTGTGTGTGTGTGTATATGTGTGTGTATGTGTGTGTGTGTGTGTATGTGTGTGTGCATGTGTGTGTGTGTGTGTGTGTGTGTGCGCGCGCGCGCGTGCGTGTGCGTGTGACCGTTGAATTGTAATAGCGGATAATCCTTTCCGATAAAGTTACTGCTTGATCGATTAAAACATTGATCGACGCATTTAAATCTCTGAAATGATAAGTTTGTTCATGTATATGTATCTTCTTATAACCCGGACATACTTGAACTGAATAGGTTATCGATACATCATCTATCGACCCATATCCATGAACGAATAAGCAATTCATTCCATTCATGTGTTTTGTCACTGACCAACCCGACCAAACAATCTAGAAGATTTTGACCCAACCAATTTCCACACGACCCACTTTAGACAAGACCAACCCAGACAAGACAAAACAGTTCTACAAAGCTTACTATTCGACCGTCCTTCCACCCAGCCATTTCAACTCAACAGTCAGGTTTTCGAACCGCTCCTCTATCAATCTTCCATCAAAGTGATACATCAAAGTCGAACCACTTCCGCTTGTTAACCTACTCGTCAATCAATCACTAATCCATCCATCCATTCGTCAAAGCATCAATCTTCCTACCCATTGATCCATTTGTCCATCAGTAGGTCGATACTCAGTTCTCATCGACTCGTTCCCTTGCTCTCCATCCCACCTCTCACTGGCACTGGCAGAAGTCGCTCTGTGCAGGCGACCAGCTCCTCCTGACGTCCACGGACTACAGCTGGAGGGAGGCAGAGACCGTGCGAGTGGTGGACTGCCCCGAGTGCAACAACAAGCAGATCAAGGTGGAAGGTAAGAGGATTATCCAAAGTCAAGGTGAGAGAAAAATGTCCAAAGTCAAGGTGAAAGGTGAGAGGTAATGTCCAAGGTCAAGGTGTAAGGTGAAAGGGTTATCCAAATTCAATGTGAGAGGATTATCCAAATTCAAGGTAAGAGGATTATCCAATTTCAAGGTGAGAGGTAATATCCAAGGTAAATGTGAAAGGTGAGAGGTAATATCCAAGGTCAAGGTGAGAGGTAATATCCAAAGTCAAGGTGAAAGGTGAGAGGTAATATCCAAAGTCAAGGTGAGAGGTAATATCCAAGGTCAAGGTGAGAGGTAATATCCAAAGTCAAGGTGAAAGGTGAGAGGTAATATCCAAAGTCAAGGTGCAAGGTGAGAGGTAATATCCAAAGTCAAGATGCAAGGTGAGAGGGTTATCCAAGGTCAAGATGCAAGGTGAGAGAATTATCCAAGGTCAAGATGCAAGGTGAGAGGTAATATCCAAGGTAAAGGTGAAAGGTGAGAGGTAATATCCACAGTCAAGGTGAAAGGTGAGAGGGTTATCCAAATTTAATGTGAGAGGATTATCCAAATTCAAGATGAGAGGGTTATCCACAGTCAAGGTGAAAGGTGAGATGGTTATCCAAGGTCAATATGCAAAGTGAGAGGTAATATCCAAAGTCAAGGTGAGAGGTGAGAGGTAATATCCAAAGTCAAGGTGAAAGGTGAGAGGTAATATCCAAGGTCAAGATGCAAGGTGAGAGGTAATATCCAAAGTCAACATGCAAGGTGAGAGGGTTATCCAAAGTCAAGGTGAAAGGTGAGAGGTAATATCCAAGGTCAATATGCAAGGTGAGAGGTAATATCCAAAGTCAAGGTGAGAGGTGAGAGGTAATATCCAAAGTCAAGGTGAAAGGTGAGAGGTAATATCCAAGGTCAATATGCAAGGTGAGAGGTAATATCCAAAGTCAAGGTGAAAGGTGAGAGGTAATATCCAAAGTCAAGGTGAAAGGTGAGAGGTAATATCCAAGGTCAAGATGCAAGGTGAGAGGTAATATCCAAAGTCAAGGTGAAAGGTGAGAGGTAATATCCAAAGTCAAGGTGAGAGGTGAGAGGTAATATCCAAAGTCAAGGTGAGAGGTGAGAGGTAATATCCAAGGTCAAGATGCAAGGTGAGAGGTAATATCCAAAGTCAACATGCAAGGTGAGAGGGTTATCCAAAGTCAAGGTGAAAGGTGAGAGGTAATATCCAAGGTCAAGGTGAAAGGTGAGAGGTAATATCCAAAGTCAAGGTGAAAGGTGAGAGGTAATATCCAAAGTCAAGGTGAAAGGTGAGAGGTAATATCCAAGGTCAAGATGCAAGGTGAGAGGTAATATCCAAGGTCAAGATGCAAGGTGAGAGGTAATATCCAAAGTCAAGGTGAGAGGTGAGAGGTAATATCTAAAGTCAAGGTGAAAGGTGAGAGGGTTATCCAAGGTCAAGATGCAAGGTGAGAGGTATTATCCAAGGTCAAGGTGCAAGGTGAGATGATTATCCAAATTCAAGGTGAGAGGGTTATCCAAATTCAAGGGGAGAGGGTTATCCAAATTCAAGATGCAAGGTGAGAGGTAATATCCAAATTCAAGATGCAAGGTGAGAGGGTTATCCAAGGCCAAGGTGAGAGGGTTATCCAAATTCAAGGTGAGAGGGTTATCCAAATTCAAGGTGAGAGGGTTATCCAAATGCAAGGTGAGAGGGTTATCCAAATTCAAGGTGAGAGGGTTATCCAAATTCAAGGTGAGAGGGTTATCCAAATGCAAGGTGAGAGGGTTATCCAAATTCTAGATGCAAGCAGAGAGGGTTATCCAAGGCCAAGGTGAGAGGTAATATCTAAATTCAAGGTGAGAGGTGAGAGGTAATATCCAAAGTCAACATGCAAGGTGAGAGGGTTATCCAAGGTCAAGATGCAAGGTGAGAGGTAATATCCAAGGTCAAGATGAGAGGTGAGAGGGTTATCCAAAGTCAAGGTGAAAGGTGAGAGGTAATATCCAAGGTCAAGATGCAAGGTGAGAGGTAATATCCAAGGTCAAGATGCAAGGTGAGAGGGTTATCCAAAGTCAAGGTGAGAGGATTATCCAAATTCAAGGTGAGAGGGTTATCCAAATTCAAGGGGAGAGGGTTATCCAAATTCAAGATGCAAGGTGAGAGGTAATATCCAAGGTCAAGATGCAAGGTGAGAGGATTATCCAAAGTCAAGGTGAGAGGATTATCCAAAGTCAAGGTGAAAGGTGAAAGGTAACAGTCCAGGGGAACTGTATTGAAGCCGACATTTTGCAGGGGAACTATCCTGAAGTTGACGTGTTACATGAAAACTGTTGGAAAGCAGACCTGTTACAGAGCTGTAATACAGCTGACGTTCTACAAGGGATTGTCGTGTTACAGGGAACTGTCCTACAGCTGACGTGTTACGGGGGAATTGTTCTACAACTGACGTGTTACGGGGAACTGTGTTACAGATTAACTCTCCCACAGCTGACGTGTTACAAGGGAACTGTCCTAAAGCTGACTTTTTACGGGGGAATTGTCCTACAGCTGACGTTTAGCAGGGGAACTCTCTCATGGCTGACGTGTTACAAGGGAACTGTCCTATAGCTGACCTGTTACAGGGATACTGTCCTACAGCTGACGTGTTACGGGGGAACTGTCATACAGCTGACGTGTTACAGGGAAGCTGTCTTACAGCTGACGTGTAGCAAAGGGACTGTCCTACAGCTGACGTGTTACAGAGGAACTGTCCTACAGCTGACGTGTTACAAGGGAACTGTCCTACAGCTGACATGTTGCAGGGGAACTGTCCTAAAACCGACGTGTTACAGAGGAACTGTCCTAAAGCCGACGTGTTACAGAGGAACTGTCCTAAAGCCGACGTGTTACAGAGGAACTGTCCTACAGCTGACTCTTTACAGAGGAACTGTCCTACAGCTGACGTGTTAGAGGGAAAGTGTTCTACAGCTGACTTGTTACAGGGAAAGTGTTCTACAGCTGACTTGTTACAAAGGAAGTGTCCTACAGCTGACGTTTTGCAGGATAAATGCCCTGAAGCCGATGTGTTACAGAGGAACTGTCCTACAGCTGACGTGTTACAGGGAAATGTCATACAGCTGACGTTTTACAGGGAAAATGTCCTACAGCTGACGTTTTACAGGGAAAATGTCCTACAGCTGACGTGTTACAGGGAAAATGCCCTACAGCTGACGCGTTACAGGGGAAATGTCCTACAGCTGACGTTTTACAGGGAAAATGTCCTACAGCTGACGCGTTACAGGGAAAATGTCTTACAGCTAACGTGTTACAGGGGAAATGTCCTACAGCTGACGTGTTACAGGGGAACTGTCCTACAGCTGACGCGTTACAGGGGAAATGTCCTACAGCTGACGTTTTACAGGGAAAATGTCCTACAGCTGACGCGTTACAGGGAAAATGTCTTACAGCTAACGTGTTACAGGGGAAATGTCCTACAGCTGACGTGTTACAGGGGAAATGTCCTACAGCTGACGTGTTACAGGGGAACTGTCCTACAGCTGACGCGTTACAGGGGAAATGTCCTACAGCTGACGTTTTACAGGGAAAATGTCCTACAGCTGACGCGTTACAGGGAAAATGTCTTACAGCTAACGTGTTACAGGGGAAATGTCCTACAGCTGACGTGTTACAGGGAAAATGTCCTACAGCTGACGCGTTACAGGGAAAATGCCCTACAGCTGACGTGTTAGAGGGAAAATGTCCTACAGCTGACGTGTTAGAGGGGAAATGTCCTACAGCTGACGTGTTAGAGGGTAAATGTCTTACAGCTGACGTGTTAGAGGGAAAATGTCCTACAGCTGACGTGTTAGAGGGGAAATGTCCTACAGCTGACGCATTACGGGGAAAATGTCCTACAGCTGACGTGTAACAGGGAAAATGTCATACAGCTGACGCGTTACAGGGAAAATGTCCTACAGCTGACGCGTTACAGGGGAAATGTCCTACAGCTGACGTGTTACAGGGGCAATGTCCTACAGCTGACGCGTTACAGGAAAAATGTCCTACAGCTGACGCGTTACAGGGGAAATGTCTTACAGCTGACGTGTTAGATGGAAAATGTCCTACAATTGACGCATTACAGGGGAAATGTCCTACAGCTGACGCGTTACAGGGGAAATGTCTTACAGCTGACCTGTTACAGGGAAAATGTCCTACAGCTGACGTGTTAGAGGGGAAATGTCCTACAGCTGACGCGTTACAGGGAAAATTTCCTACAGCTGACGCGTTACAGGGGAAATGTCCTACAGCTGACCTGTTACAGGGAAAATGTCCTACAGCTGACGTGTTAGAGGGGAAATGTCCTACAGCTGACCCGTTACAGGGGAAATGTCCTACAGCTGACGCGTTACAGGGAAAATGTCTTACAGCTGACGTGTTACAGGGGAAATGTCCTATAGCTGACGTGTTACAGGGAAAATGTCCTACAGCTGACGTGTTACAGGGGAAATGTTCTACAGCTGATGTGTTACAAGGGAAATGTCCTACAGCTGACGTATTACAGGGAAAATGCCCTACAGCTGACGCGTTACAGGGGAAATGTCCTACAGCTGACGCCTTACAGGGAAAATGTCCTACAGCTGACGCGTTACAGGGGAAATGTCCTTCAGCTGACGTGTTACAGGGGAAATGTCCTACAGCTGACGTGTTACAGGGAAATGTCCTGAAACCGACATGCTACCGAATAACTCTCCTCGAGGTGACTCGTCACAGCAAAGCTGTCTTACTCTTAGTATTGAAATGTCACAATCACGAGCTTAAAGCTGACGTTTAACTGGAAAACAGTTCTGTGGTGATGCTGTAAAGAAATGGTCCCGGTGCTGGCGAGTTACAAAGAAATTGTCCCAGTGCTGACGTGTTACAAAGGAATTGTCCCAGTGCTGACGTTTTAGGAAGGTACAGTCACA
>JAWQFJ010001700.1:155000-165000 GCA_034096865.1 Theodoxus fluviatilis
AGGCTATCGGGTCCAAGGAAGAAGGCAATCGGGTACAAGGAAGAAAGAAAGTTATCGGGTCCAATAGGAAGAAGGCTATCGGGTCCAATAGGAAGAAGGCTATCGGGTCCAAGGAAGAAGGCTATCGGGTCCAAGGAAGAAGGCTATCGGGTTCAATAGGAAGAAGGCTATCGGGTCCAATAGGAAGAAGGCTATCGGGTCCAATAGGAAGAAGGCTATCGGGTCCAATAGGAAGAGGTCTATTGGGTCCAATAGGGAGAAGGCTATCGGGTCCAATAGGGAGAAGGCTATCAGGTCCAATAGGAAGAAGGTTATAGGGTCCAATAGGAAGAAGGCTATCGGGTCCAAGGAAGGAAGAAGGCTATCGGGTCCAAGGAAGAAGGCTATCGGGTCCAATAGGGAGAAGGCTATCGGGTCCAATAGGAAGAAGGCTATCGGGTCCAATAGGAAGAAGGCTATCGGGTCCAATAGGAAGAAGGCTTTCGGGTCCAATAGGAAGAAGGCTATCGGGTCCAATAGGAAGAAGGCTATCGGGTCCAAGGAAGAAGGCTATCGGGTCCAATAGGAAGAAGGCTATCGGGTCCAATAGGAAGAAGTCTATCGGGTCCAATAGGAAGAAGGCTATCGGGTCCAATAGGAAGAAGTCTATCGGGTCCAAGGAAGGAAGAAGGCTATCGGGTCCAATAGGAAGAAGTCTATCGGGTCCAATAGGAAGAAGTCTATCGGGTCCAATAGGAAGAAGGCTATCGGGTCCAATAGGAAGAAGGCTATCGGGTCCAAGGAATAACGCTATCGGGTCCAATAGGAAGAAGGCTATCGGGTCCAATAGGGAGAAGGCTATCGGGTCCAAGGAAGAAGGCTATCGGGTCCAATAGGAAGAAGGCTATCGGGTCCAATAGGAAGAAGGCTATCGGGTCCAATAGGAAGAAGGCTATCGGGTCCAATAGGAAGACTATCGGGTCCAAGGAAGAAGGCTATCGGGTCCAATAGGAAGAAGGCTATCGGGTTCAATAGGAAGAAGGCTATCGGGTCCAATAGGAAGAAGGCTATCGGGTCCAATAGGAAGAAGGCTATCGGGTCCAATAGGAAGAAGGCTATCGGGTCCAAGGTAGGAAGAAGGCTATCGGGTCCAAGGTAGGAAGAAGGCTGTCGGGTCCAAGGAAGAAGGCTATCGGGTCCAAGGAAGAAGGCTATCGGGTCCAAGGAAGGAAGAAGGCTATCGGGTCCAATAGGAAGAAGGCTATCGGGTCCAAGGAAGAAGGCTATCGGGTCCAAGGAAGAAGGCTATCGGGTCCAAGGAAGAAGGCTATCGGGTCCAATAGGAAGAAGGCTATCGGGTCCAATAGGAAGAAGGCTATCGGGTCCAATAGGAAGAAGGCTATCGGGTCCAATAGGAAGAAGTCTATCAGGTCCAATAGGGAGAAGGCTATCGGGTCCAATAGGGAGAAGGCTATCAGGTCCAATAGGAAGAAGGTTATAGGGTCCAATAGGAAGAAGGCTATCGGGTCCAAGGAAGGAAGAAGGCTATCGGGTCCAAGGAAGAAGGCTATCGGGTCCAATAGGGAGAAGGCTATCGGGTCCAATAGGAAGAAGGCTATCGGGTCCAATAGGAAGAAGGCTATCGGGTCCAAGGAAGAAAGAAGGCTATCGGGTCCAAGGAAGGAAGAAGGCTATCGGGTCCAAGGAAGAAGGCTATCGGGTCCAAGGGAGAAGGCTATCGGGTCCAAGGAAGAAGGCTATCGGGTCCAATAGGAAGAAGGCTATCGGGTCCAATAGGAAGAAGGCTATCGGGTCCAATAGGAAGAAGGCTATCGGGTCCAATAGGAAGAAGGCTATCGGGTCCAATAGGAAGAAGGCGATCGGGTCCAATAGGAAGAAGGCTATCGGGTCCAATAGGAAGAAGGCTATCGGGTCCAATAGAAAGAAGGCTATCGGGTCCAATAAGAAGAAGGCTATCGGGTCCAATAGGAAGAAGGCTATCGGGTCCAAGGAAGAAGGCTATCGGGTCCAAGGAAGGAAGAAGGCTATCGGGTCCAATAGGAAGAAGGCTATCGGGTCCAATAGGAAGAAGGCTATCGGGTCCAATAGGAAGAAGGCTATCGGGTCCAAGGAAGAAGGCTATCGGGTCCAAGGAAGGAAGAAGGCTATCGGGTCCAATGTGAAGAAGGCTATCGGGTCCAATAGAAAGAAGGCTATCGGGTCCAATAGGAAGAACGCTATCGGGTCCAATAGGAAGAAGGCTATCGGGTCCAAGGAAGAAGGCTATCGGGTCCAATAGGAAGAAGGCTATCGGGTCCAATAGGAAGAAGGCTATCGGGTCCAAGGAAGATGGCTATCGGGTCCAATAGGAAGAAAGCTATCGGGTCCAATAGGAAGAAGGCTATCGGCCAAGGAAGAAGGCTATCGGGTCCAAGGAAGAAGGCTATCGGGTCCAAGGAAGAAGGCTATCGGGTCCAATAGGAAGAAGGCTATCGGGTCCAATAGGAAGAAGGCTATCGGGTCCAATAGGAAGAAGGCTATCGGGTCCAATAGGAAGAAGGCTATCGGGTCCAATAGGAAGAAGGCTATCGGGTCCAATAGGAAGAAGGCTAACGGGTCCAATAGGAAGAAGGCTATCGGGTCCAAGGAAGAAGGCTATCGGGTCCAATAGGAAGAAGGCTATCGGGTCCAATAGGAAGAAGGCTATCAGGTCCAATAGGAAGAAGGCTATCGGGTCCAATAGGAAGAAGGCTATCGGGTCCAATAGGAAGAAGGCTATCGGGTCCAATAGGAAGAAGGCTATCGGGTCCAATAGGAAGAAGGCTATCGGGTCCAAGGAAGAAGGCTATCGGGTCCAATAGGAAGAAGGCTATCGGGTCCAATAGGAAGAAGTCTATCGGGTCCAATAGGAAGAAGGCTATCGGGTCCAATAGGAAGAAGTCTATCGGGTCCAAGGAAGGAAGAAGGCTATCGGGTCCAATAGGAAGAAGTCTATCGGGTCCAATAGGAAGAAGTCTATCGGGTCCAATTGGAAGAAGGCTATCGGGTTCAATAGGAAGAAGGCTATCGGGTCCAAGGAAGAAGGCTATCGGGTCCAAGGAAGAAGACTATCGGGTCCAATAGGGAGAAGGCTATCGGGTCCAAGGAAGAAGGCTATCGGGTCCAATAGGGAGAAGGCTATCGGGTCCAAGGAAGAAGGCTATCGGGTCCAATAGGAAGAAGGCTATCGGGTCCAATAGGGAGAAGGCTATCGGGTCCAAGGAAGAAGGCTATCGGGTCCAATAGGAAGAAGGCTATCGGGTCCAATAGGGAGAAGTGTATCGGGTCCAATAGGAAGAAGGCTATCGGGTCCAATAGGAAGAAGGCTATCGGGTCCAATAGGGAGAAGTGTATCGGGTCCAAGGAAGAAGGCTATCGGGTCCAATAGGAAGAAGGCTATCGGGTCCAAGGAAGGAAGAAGGCTATCGGGTCCAATAGGAAGAAGGCTATCGGGTCCAATAGGAAGAAGGCTATCGGGTCCAATAGGAAGAAGGCTATCGGGTCCAAGGAAGGGATACTAGATTGGTGCACTCTTCGACCAGTTTGTCAAAATTCGCACGAAAATGCAAAGACATGAAAATTATTCATCACCAACAAAGAAGAAAATAAATAGTGCTTAAGAAGGTTTCCATCTGAATGTGCTCGTATCGATGTTTTTTAAGCAATCGAACATATACAGACGAGTTCAAACGGGGGTGGGGTGCGGGGGGGGGGGGGGGGGGGGGTTGGGGGGCGGGGGGATGCCGCAAATCAGCCAATCAGATGCTTCCTGCTAAAGTGCATCAGCAACACGACAGTGGTCGAAGTCTCAACTCTTCAAGATATCCAGGCATTGTTGAATGCGCTTCATATACCTGCCCATTGTCACCCACTTTGAGAATCGTATACTGGATGTGCCATTAGCGACTCAGAGACGGATCTGTACTAGGCTGGGCATGGGGACAGATGAGGAAGGCATGCACTGGCATGTGCCGAGCACGATGAGGTTGAATGAGAATGAAGTGTTCCGATGAAAGTAACATCGAGCTACTCACAATGAAAGGATGGTTTCAGCATTCAAGCAGTCAGCAGACAGGAACGGTCTCAAACAATTGTGAGGCTGGTGTCCTTTGCTGAATGCACATTACCCTAACACAAGAAACGGACACTTTAGGTGTTTCGAAATCAAACTAGGAAAAATCGGATAGGGTTAGGGATGATACGGTTGCAAGTGCCATTCCTTGCATGTGCCCTGTGTACTCCTGGACAGGTGATGGACAACGTGGCCTTCAGGACGCTGGGACACTGCTACTTCCTGGAGGACGGAGGGGAGAAGAGGAACGTCTTCGATGGCAACCTTGGAGTGGGGACGCTGAAGGGCAAAATCCTCCCCTCTGACTCGTCAGTCTCCCACACACACCTCCCTGCTCCCTGCTCCTGCCCTCTTTCCTTCGTCTTTCCTCCGTCTTCCCTCCCTTTCTCTTCCTCTCCCTTCCTTCCTCTTCCTTCCTTCCTTCCTTCCTTCCTTCCTTCCTTCCTTCCTTCCTTCCTTCCTTTCTTTCTTTCTTTCTTTCTTTTTTCTTTCTTTCTTTCTTTCTCTCTCTCTCCCTCTTCCTCTTCCTCTTCCTCTCTCTCTCTCTCTCTCTCTCTCTCTCTCTCTCTCTCAGGATGAGCGCTAGGAGAATCAACAAAAAAAGGATGTCAAATTATATCACTGCTACTGTCGGAGAAACTTTTCTCGCGTTCCTGGCCAATGTATTGGCGTTGTCATGGCGACTGTTGTAGCACGCAGTTATTTTCTTTATAGGCTTTGTGGATTGTGGATAGAATAGATCCTCCTCGTCTCTACTCCATTCACGATGAGCTGATAGCTTGGAAAATCGAGACTTGTTGTACTTTTACTCCAGGCAGCTCCGGTGAGTTTGCAGTCAATGGCCTCAAATAGCCTACACAGGATGACAGGCTGCATAGTTCTATCATGTCATTCGTCCATCTCTTTTGCACAGACAACCCGCCACGTTTTGGATCACCAACCCCCTCACCTACGTCAGGAACAACGTGGCGGGGGGTGGCGAGGTGAGCGAGCACTCACACACACACACACAGATGCGCATGCGCACGTACAGATTCATATATGCACGCACACACGAACTCGTGAGTGCCCTAGGACAAACGCGCGCATACACGCACTCCCAAACATCTGCACAATCAAATAGATTTCTCACACACGCACTCCCAAACATCTGCACAATCAAATAGATTTCTCACACACGCACTCCCAAACATCTGCACAATCAAATAGATTTCTCATACACGCACTCCCAAACATCTGCACAATCAAATAGATTTCTCACACACGCACTCCCAAACATCTGCACAATCAAATAGATTTCTCATACACGCACTCCCAAACATCTGCACAATCAAATAGATTTCTCATACACGCACTCCCAAACATCTGCACAATCAAATAGATTTCTCACACACGCACTCCCAAACATCTGCACAATCAAATAGATTTCTCATACACGCACTCCCAAACATCTGCACAATCAAATAGATTTCTCATACACGCACTCCCAAACATCTGCACAATCAAATAGATTTCTCACACACGCACTCCCAAACATCTGCACAATCAAATAGATTTCTCATACACGCACTCCCAAACATCTGCACAATCAAATAGATTTCTCACACACGCACTCCCAAACATCTGCACAATCAAATAGATTTCTCATACACGCACTCCCAAACATCTGCACAATCAAATAGATTTCTCACACACGCACTCCCAAACATCTGCACAATCAAATAGATTTCTCATACACGCACTCCCAAACATCTGCACAATCAAATAGATTTCTCACACACGCACTCCCAAACATCTGCACAATCAAATAGATTTCTCATACACGCACTCCCAAACATCTGCACAATCAAATAGATTTCTCACACACGCACTCCCAAACATCTGCACAATCAAATAGATTTCTCACACACGCACTCCCAAACATCTGCACAATCAAATAGATTTCTCATACACGCACTCCCAAACATCTGCACAATCAAATAGATTTCTCACACACGCACTCCCAAACATCTGCACAATCAAATAGATTTCTCATACACGCACTCCCAAACATCTGCACAATCAAATAGATTTCTCACACACGCACTCCCAAACATCTGCACAATCAAATAGATTTCTCATACACGCACTCCCAAACATCTGCACAATCAAATAGATTTCTCACACACGCACTCCCAAACATCTGCACAATCAAATAGATTTCTCACACACGCACTCCCAAACATCTGCACAATCAAATAGATTTCTCATACACGCACTCCCAAACATCTGCACAATCAAATAGATTTCTCATACACGCACTCCCAAACATCTGCACAATCAAATAGATTTCTCACACACGCACTCCCAAACATCTGCACAATCAAATAGATTTCTCACACACGCACTCCCAAACATCTGCACAATCAAATAGATTTCTCATACACGCACTCCCAAACATCTGCACAATCAAATAGATTTCTCATACACGCACTCCCAAACATCTGCACAATCAAATAGATTTCTCATACACGCACTCCCAAACATCTGCACAATCAAATAGATTTCTCATACACGCACTCCCAAACATCTGCACAATCAAATAGATTTCTCATACACGCACTCCCAAACATCTGCACAATCAAATAGATTTCTCATACACGCACTCCCAAACATCTGCACAATCAAATAGATTTCTCATACACGCACTCCCAAACATCTGCACAATCAAATAGATTTCTCATACACGCACTCCCAAACATCTGCACAATCAAATAGATTTCTCACACACGCACTCGAGCGCGGCACACGTTAACACATAATGCACGTAACACGCACGCACGTGCGCGCACGCGCGCACACACACACACATACACACACATGTCGCTCGCATACTCAGTGCACACACATACTCCCCTATGGGCACAAATGCGTTACGTAGGCATATGTGGATGTGCATGAGAAACAAATGCTGAAGTCAGCAAAACGGTTGTTGAGCAAACGCCGGGAAAAGTCATCAACGCACTATATCATGTAATAACTTTCTGAGGTTTGCATTAGTGTAAAAGAATAATAGTAATAATGACGATTTCCTCCTTGAACATGCTGGTTTTTTTTCTGAAATATGCACAAATGAGTGAATAACGTTGTGGTTGAAACATCTCATGTTATCGGTTTTCCCAAGTTAGGCTTATTTTCTCGTGCAGTCACATGTTCACGCGCCTTGCTGGACGTTGCAGCACGCAGGGTTGTGGTATGTCTTCCCCACGGAGCCCTACGGTCCCTCCAAGGGCAGGGGTCACATGGACAAGGACGAGGCCAGCCACACCGCCTACCTGGAGTTCAGCAACAACGTGGCCCACTCCAACCACGTGGTCTGTACAATGGCGTGCGGTCTTAGGATGAGGTCTCAAGACGTTATTTTGAACTTGGCAGCCAACCTCGTCTTTAAATGTATGAAACTGATAACACCTGCGACTTAGCGAGTAAATTTTCGTGAAATTAGCCCATGTGCTTTTGGCGCCGCAACTATTGGAAAATCGGACATTCGTACAGTCTGCATTTCTCTCCGTCTCCACTGCTAGACAGAGACAAGTCCATGCTGCTGTGCTTCACCTTCCCATCACTACATCTGCTTTGCAGTGCTCACTCAAAAGGCGTGAACAGTTGGTGTTTTTTTTTGTCTCTCTCTTTATTTAAGCGAACAATAAAACAGACGTTTCATCCACTCATTTAACAAATTTAATAAAACCGTGTTGGAAAATCCAAAAAACCTTTCAGTGGCTCTCACTTGCAGGGTTGGGGTTATGAGTGAGAAACTTCCGCAAAAAATACATGGAACACTTTTTCTTTGATTTGGATCTCCAGCTGGAGGTAACCTGAGCAGCACAACCTTTTAAAACCAAGCTGACGACTACAATTGGAATATTTAATAAGAAATGATGATGATGATGATGATGATGATGATGATGATGATGATGATGATGATGATGATGATGATGATGATGATGATGATGATGATGATGATGATGATGATGATGACGACGACGACGACGATGATGCTGTTGATGATGATGATAATAACGACGACGACGACGGTGATTGTGGTTGTATGTACCTCTGTGAGGGAATAAAAGCGTTAGAAAAATATATTGACAAAACAAAAATATTTTTTTAAAGTAGAAACTGTTACCCCACTGTCAGCATGTCCGATTCCCGACGCATCAAGAGGCAGCCTTCCTGCCCCGCTGGTTGAGGAAGTCCGCGGTTCTCTTGCAGGCGGGCCTCTTCATTGACAACCACCTGGAGGAAGACGGAACGGTTGCCAATAGCAACAGCTACTCTCCTCACGAGAACCCCAAAGACCTCAAGTCGCCAGACAAGGCTGTGGAGATCTACAGACTCACAGGTCGCTACCGGAAACCCACAGACGCTGAAGTTGTTTTGAGGGAGACTGCAGCTTGATGAACGCGGCTGAGGGCGTAGCGAATAACTTTGTTCCTTAATTTCCGTCCATGGCGCGATTGATTTTGTGTCGATCCCTGTTGAGCGAAAGCAAGGAAACTCCATCATTGCTCCTTTGTGACGTGTGTAAACTTTATGTTATAAACCACATTTCAGGGATAAACATTCATAGAGTCAATCAAAACTGCTCACTCTCATCTCGCCTGGTCTTTGCGCCAGCAACGATTGCAAAGGTTTCTTTGAATATGCAATCATCGTTTGAAAACCAGAAAAAGAAGTATTGTCGTTTCTTGCATGCAAAAACATTGAGGTGCATTGAAACAAATCTCTGTTCCTGATATATGTGATTCTGACTTTGAACTCTGAACTAGTGTGTGCTGATCAGCACAATGTTGTCTTTGAGAGTCGCTATAATCACGGACAAACGAGAATCAACAGCGCTAATGTTCGACTCAAGAGTTTTCATCGGTGTCCAACACCCACAGGTGACTGATGAATAAGACAAACAATTCCGCTGTTGATTCTGTGAATACAGCGACTGTTAGAGAAACCTATCTTTTGCACTGATACCACTCATCAAGCTCGCTGGCAATTTCTGGCTTAAAACTGATGTCTGCTTGATGGAGGCGACTATATTTTATTGTTCCAGCGTACAAAAATGGCTACCAAAATGCTTGGATTCGTGGAGGACTCTTTCACGTTTCACGAGCATCGTAAGTACATGATTGTCAAACTTTTTTGAATACATGTACCTATTTCATTCACCAGTGCAGCCTGAACTCTCTCTCTCTCTCTCTCTCTCTCTCTCTCTCTCTCTCTCTCTCTCTCTCTCTCTCTCTCTCTCCTTAATCATGTCTCAATATCTGCAGTTACTGCTTCTCTTTTTTTGGTTGAGAAACGCATTTAGTACTTGCCTGCATAAAAACTACGTGGACAGGTGACCCAAAGAAATTTCTAGCTTATCTGGTCATGCTCAGATGAAGTTGAGACATTCCTTGACATTCACGAAGTCTGCAATTTTCTTGAAAATATGAACAGTGGATAAAATGTAACTTGATTGTATCAACATGTTCCTTGTGAAAAGTGCTGTTCCACAGAGCATCGAATCTCACATGCACACTTTGTAAAGTATTGCATATCATTGCGCGAGCATTTTTTGGCATAAGAAGAAAAAGCCAAAATACCTTAATAATCCTTTGTGTCAACATCATTATGTCTGTCCACATCATCTCCTCGTGCTTCTGTGCGTCTCTCTGCCACAGTTAAGACGTTTTGTATTCTCCCGTTTTTCCACATCTCCACGCCTGACATTATCTGTCTATCTTGCTTTGTAGTCTGAAAATAGTCTTTGAATTGTATAAAAGTACCGGATGTAGTCCTCGCTGTCCATGAAGAATTAACTGTACAGTAGTTTCGCTTGTACTGAACATCATGCGTGTAAAAATTTGACTAACACAGATTTCCATC
>JAWQFJ010001700.1:170000-177500 GCA_034096865.1 Theodoxus fluviatilis
ACAGATGCACGCAAGCACGCACGCACGCACACTCATCCAAGCACCCTCCCCCAAAACAAAAACATTTTTAAAACACACGCAGGCACAACGCACACACGCGCGCGCGCGCATGCATGCACACACATTCACACAAACTTTCATGCATGCACCATACAAATGCAGGCGCGCGCGCGCACACACACATACACAGACACACATACAAACACAAATTCAAACACACACACACACATACACACATTCAAACATACACGAACACACGCACAAACTTACACACATGTACACTCTGCTTACAACACCGATCCCCCACGAAGTCCATGGTTACACAACGCAGCACTAGTGCCAGACGTGAACGAATGCCACAGCGCCAGGTCTGCAGTTGTCTTCTGCTCTTGTCTGCAGGCTTCCACAGGTAACAGGGTCTACGACGGGGACGCTACTGTCCATGGCTTCACAGACAAAGACGGCGACAAGGAAGCCACCTTCCGCGACCTTGACGGCTCGGTGACAGGGGTCAAGGACGCGACGGTCATCAAGCCTGACCCCGTGTTCATCACGGCACGCTGCTACAAGCGAGACAACTGGAACATGGCCGTGTGTCCCCACAAGTACGGCAAGGTGAGGTGCAGGAACGAGCAGAATTGGTTAGAGTGATCAAGTGAAAGAGAGAGAGAGAGAGAGAGAGAGAGAGAGAGAGAGAGAGAGAGAGAGAGAGAGAGAGAGAGAATAAGAGAATAAGAGAGAGAGAATAAGAGAGAGAGAATAATAGAGAGAGAGAGAATGAGTGAGAGAGAGAGAGAAAGAAAGAGAGAGAGAGAGAGAGAGAGAGAGAGAGAGAGAGAGAGAACTGAACTGAACTGAACTGAACAAGTTTAATATGTAGGCCACCGACCTATTACATTGGCGAGAAAAACGCGAACAGAGCACAATTATGTACAAGAAGTACATCAAAAACTGGCAACCAGTTTATGAAGTGCACACGGGTGAATAGTCTCTATCAATGAGAAAGTTCACGTTCTCCGTACAGCCTGTGTGGGCTGTTGTCGCGTCGGCGGCGTCCTGCTCGTTTCTGGGTTCTTTCACTGGCAGCATCCTTGTCACGCTGGCGAACACCTGATCGCAGACGAAGTGTAGATTGGGTCAGCCTTGGAGCTCCTGTCGGGGACGAAAGGCAGGTCTTGTTATTACGACATTGAATTCAGATTGATTTTGAATCGAAAAAGCATTAGCATGGCTCTGCTCATCCTTCTGACGATGTTTTTCTGCTCGGCGTTGGTCCCTACGTCTCTGTGCTGGTGGTTTCCTGCTCCAAAATCCACGCCGTTCACTCGTGAGTAATGGCTGACCGTCGTGCTGCCTGAACCTCAACACGACAACAAATTTTATTTGTGTTGCATTCTTTCACACAAATCCTTTTTTGCACAAGACCACAGCACACTTGATTCGAGAGAGAAAATGGGCATCTTTATTAAGAAAGCTTAGTAACCAAAAATTAACACACATCCATTATTCTTTCTTAATAAAGAGCCAGTGACACCATATATTATACATACGACAGTATAATAATCATAGCAGCATGCCTCAGAACCTCAAAAATATTATTGCTTATATAACACGGCTGAGGTTGTGCAAACAAATGTACACATCACTCACATTGCAAATTTTCCTCTTCAGAAACAGAATTCTACATTCATACAATTAATCAAAACCATGACCCTGGTTATGTCCCTTGTTCTGATCTCAGTGTTATTTGTTCTAGTAGTTTTACCTCTCACCCATGTACAAAATTATTTACAATCACATCATAACATGTAACTAATCTTCTTGACCCCTGTTTTGTGTGAGGGCTGACCGCCTAAATAATATGAAGGAAGGACCTGCGGTAAAAAAACCCATGGGAAAAAGCATGGCTCCTACCCTTCCAGAGTCACTAGGGACGCGATCAATTGAGTAACCAGTCAGTACATGGAAAGCGATATAGGTGACTGTTTAGTAAAACAACAAGGTTGGTGGCAGCTAGGGGAGGAGGGTGGGGAAAATTTTTGAGTTGATGCCAGTTCTCCCTGGGACAATTCAGGAATGACCCGATTCCTGCGCGTGCGTTCACGCACTGGGGCTGGCAATTGTCAGACCCCCCTCCAGAAGCTGAGCGCGGTCAGCGCACTGACCGGAAGTTAGAAGCAGACAACATGAGAAACCATCTGCTAATGGCATCCAACAACCGTGCTCTGTGGCCCCGTGCAAAAAATTGTGTTTGTGTTGCATTCTTTCACACAAATCCTTTTTTGCACAAGACCACAGCACACTTGATTCGAGAGAGAAAATGGGCATCTTTATTAAGAAAGCTTAGTAACCAAAGATTAACACACATCCATTATTCTTTCTTAATAAAGAGCCAGTGACACCATATATTATACATACGACAGTATAATAATCATAGCAGCATGCCTCAGAACCTCAAAAATATTATTGCTTATATAACACGGCTGAGGTTGTGCAAACAAATGTACACATCACTCACATTGCAAATTTTCCTCTTCAGAAACAGAATTCTACATTCATACAATTAATCAAAACCATGACCCTGGTTATGTCCCTTGTTCTGATCTCAGTGTTATTTGTTCTAGTAGTTTTACCTCTCACCCATGTACAAAATTATTTACAATCACATCATAACATGTAACTAATCTTCTTGACCCCTGTTTTGTGTGAGGGCTGACCGCCACAGCTATAAGGAGTTGCAGACGACTTATAGCAGCCCCCACACAACCCAGAGAATTAAACTAGAGAGATAGACCACTTGACGCACGAAAAACAGACACAATACCCGGTAGGTATGTGCAACCACCGTGCCATCTGCAGAAAAAGTGTAACGTTCGTATTAGAGTAGATTCCGTGACTAACAGTGGAGAGATTGAGTGTGCAGGTATTGCGTGTTTGGCCGAGTGGAAAGTAATGAACAACTTAACAAGGCCCAATGTTATATCTGCGAGACTGAGATTGTGCTTGGATACTGCCAAGTCCCCTACTCTCACAATTCATGGAAGGCTCATAAAAACATAGCCATGAAAAGAGTTTGTAGGATAGGTTTGGAGATTGGTATGCGATGATCCCTGTGGGTTTTAATGTTTTCCTAGCTTGCGGCATCTTCCTAATGATGAAGGAGTCTGGTGGGTTCGATTGCTGAAAAGGCTGATGCTACTGTGGCTGGAGCATACCCCCTTCTCGTGCATGTACAGATATACAGAAAAGAAGGGCAAGCCCACACGACTCACATGCTGAGCGAATGTGAGAAAATGGCTGTTGTTTAGACAACATTTAAGGCACCTGCGACCTTGACCTTGAAGCGGGGTCAAGTCTCTTTGTCATCATACACCATCATGCCGAATTGGGTGTTGATAGACTTAATAGTCTGGGAGAAAAATTCCAACGTTAGGGTTTTAAACGGATGACACCCGACACGGGTGACCTAATATGAAAGTATAGCATGTGTACTACAATGTTATGAGTTTGGAAGAGTTAAACTGGTATCAAGAAATTGGGATGACTTTGCTCTATATACCATACATGGGTCATGTATCCAATCTCCAAAACCTTAGCGAAATTAGGAAATTGTGAAAAATTCCTGTTTTTAGACAACATTTAAAATTCTGACCTTTTTAACGGACAGGAGGCCCGTATGCCCGGAACATAGACTCGCTTTTGTAAGTCAAAAGGACATGCGCATCTACTGGCAAGGCCTTCGGGAGTCTGTGCTGCTGCTCAAAGTTCTTAACTGCTGCTCAAGTTCTTAGGTATGCTACTCTTGTCACCTTGCTCGACGCCCCCGCCATAAGTTGCTGTCCTACACTCCATGTCTTTGAAGGTCAGGTCATTGTGCAAGGTCTCTAGGGGCCGTAGAGACGGCACCACGCTGTAGCCCTCAAAGGACGCGCAGTGGGTGCCACGCTGGTGCTGGCAGTGGGGGAGACGATGGTGCTGCTGTCCGTGGGGGCCACGCTGGAGGGTTGTGTAGCAGCAGTTGCATCCATTCGTGCTCCAGGGTCGCCAAGCGTGCGGAGAGGCCCATCAATGTTGCGCTGTTCTCCTTCAGCTGTTGCAGGATAGCCGCTTCCCAGGTGATCCGGCCGAAAGACCGTGGGGGCGCCACACTGGAGTGGCGGTGGTCGGAGATTGCCTGTGCGTGGTCAAGCAGAGCAGTGGAAGGGAGTGACTCCATCCTGTCCTGCAACCTGCTGGGAATCCTGCGCCTGCGGGTGCCCCGTCGTTGGGGAGGCATTCTGCAAAATGCAACAAAATCTTGTGCCACCAACATGAAACTCGCCACTATTCCTAACAATTGGAGTTCACCAGAATTTCATCACCAGGGCTCTGGGCCCACTGTGATCCTGCAGGAATTCCACCAGGCATGACGCCCATCCGTTGGAGTTCACGAGGAAGTCCATCACCCGGGCTTGCGCCCATACCTGCAACAAAACCAGGGCTTTGGGCCCACTGGGATCCCACAGGATTCCCCCAAGGCATTACGCCCAAGCATTGGAGTTCACGAGGAAGTCCACCACCAGGGCTTGCGCCCATACCTGCAACAGAACCAGGGCTCTGGGCCCACTGGGATCCCGCAGGGTTCCCCCAAGGCATATGCCCAAGCATTGGAGTTCACGAGGAAGTCCACCACCAGGGCTTGCGCCCATACCTGCAACAGAACCAGGGCTCTGGGCCCACTGGGATCCCGCAGGGTTCCCCCAAGGCATTACGCCCAAGCATTGGAGTTCACGAGGAAGTCCACCACCAGGGCTTGCGCCCATACCTGCAACAGAACCAGGGCTCTGGGCCCACTGGGATCCCGCAGGGTTCCCCCAAGGCATTACGCCCAAGCATTGGAGTTCACGAGGAAGTCCACCACCAGGGCTTGCGCCCATACCTGCAACAGAACCAGGGCTCTGGGCCCACTGGGATCCCGCAGGGTTCCCCCAAGGCATTACGCCCAAGCATTGGAGTACACAAGGAAGTCCACCACCAGGGCTTGCGCCCGTACCTGTAACAGAACCAGGGCTCTGGGCCCACTGGGATCCCACAGGATTCCCCCAAGGCATAACGCCCAAGCATTGGAGTTCACGAGGAAGTCCACGAGAGACCCATACCTGCAAAGCAAAAGTTTTACAGTGACATTCTGCAGTGGTCACAACACCGTGAGGTTCCCGTGCCATGGCAAGGGAGACTACCGCTGCTCCCTGCTTAGCAACTTACCAGTCAGAGTTGCCTCCCCTGTCACCGATATTATGGCGCCAGGAGCTACCTGCACTCAAACCAACCTGGCACTCCCAGTGACTTCTTGCTGCGAACAGCACCTTCTAGCACTGCCGGTCAAATTGGTTGTTGCCTCTGGGTAACCTGGAATTCAGGCAGGTGTAGCTCATGAATATAATGATAACACTCATTTACCCATGTTTGCACAGGGATTGCCACCGAGGCCGTACTCCCAACAATTGGAGTTCACGAGGAATTCCACTGCAGGGCCTGCGCCCCAAATTTTTGGGATCCCGAAGGATTCCCTACCAAGGTATTACGCCAACAAAGGAGTTCGAGAGAATTCCACCGCCTGGATCTTCCGAGAGACCCATACCTGCAAAGCATAACCAACATGTACATCCAGTCATTGACAGTGACATTTGCTCCAACCAGAACCCTCTCGCTCTGCCGGTGTCAAAGTGGTTTATGCCTCTGGGTAACCTGGAATTTTTGCGACTGTAGCTCAGTAATCTAATTATCACACTCATTTAACTCACACCACTTAAATGTTTTACAGTGACATTCTGCAGTGTTCACAACACCGTGAGGTTCCCGTGCCATGTCAAGGGAGACTACCGCTGCTCCCTGCTTAGCAACTTACCAGTCAGAGTTGCCTCCCCTGTCACCGTTATTATGGCGCCAGGAGCTACCTGCCGTGTGTTCAAGACGACCCACCGGTAGCCTACCAGTATCCTACCTACCGGTGTGCCTTCCTGAACGACTCGTTATGACCCAACGGTAGCCAAGATGTCTTCCAAGATGCATTCTCATCGCCGCGGATTGCGCTTCTCAACCAAATGGGTAAACCAGCAGCTGCAGACTGCTTGTTCCTTGTGGAAGCTGATGAAAAACGTTAAGCTGTAGCTGTGCATGAATGCTCGACATCGCTCGAATAGAAATTTATGTCAAAACGACAGTGCTGACTTGGTGTAAGCAAGAATAGTTCGATGCACTCTTCAAGGGAGGTAGCACCACAAACCAAGGGCTAAATGTAAGAAATAAGGCTACTCTTCATAGCACTAGTACGACCGCACCTAGAGTTTGGAAATGTAGTATGGGCACCCTATCTGGAAAGAGACAAAAAACTCGTTGAGAGAGTACAGAGGAGGGCCACAAAAATAATTCCGGGATTGAAGGATCTCACATATGAACAAAGACTTGTCAAGATGAGGCTCCCTAGTCTGTGCTACAGAAGAACTAGAGGTGACCTAATAGAAGTGTACAAGTATACGCACGGCATGTACCAGATTGGAGAGAATCTGTTTTCCTGCGATGACAATAGTGTCACAAGAGGTCACGCCTACAAGCTCAAGAAAAACCGATGCAATACGGCTTTACGACAGCATTTCTTCACCCAGCGAGTTATCAACATGTGGAACAGCCTCCCGAACAGCGTAGTTGAGGCACCGAGCCTGAACTCGTTCAAGAACAGAGTGGACAAGCATCTACAAAGATATATGTTCAAGCTGGAGGAACCACTGGCGCAGATGATGCACAGCAATTAGGCCTTTTTTTTCTCTAATTTTTTCTTTATCCATAAGAACAATAAAAATACAGCCAGAGAACTACCAGAATCGGCGATAGGCCCTGGACGCCTAAGCAAGCCGAAGAATTCTATTCTATTCTATTCTATTCTATTCCGAATCATGCCGAATGATTCGCAAATGATGGGAGGCACAAGTCTGTCGCACATTTCTCTGTTCATTGACGAACATACTTGATGCGTACAGATCGTAAGTTAGCATAGAATCGGGCAGAATCATGCCGAATGATTCGCAAATGATGGGAGGCACAAGTCTGTCGCACATTTCTCTGAACATACTTGATGCGTACAGATCGTAAGTTAGCATAGAATTCCGGAGAAAACGTGGTAGAAATTGTGAGAGCCATTCTTAGCCAAATTGAATTATCGAATGAGGTGCTCTGCAGTTTCAATCAAACGGCGGACCGTCTGAAAATATTTCGTGGCATGTGTGAATTCACATGGTCTCGGACCGTGAGAATCCCACGTGGGGTTTTCATCGGCGCACAATCATACATGTACATGTCACAACGAAAACGGGCAGAATCATGCCGAATGATTCGCAAATGATGGGAGGCACAAGTCTGTCGCACATTTCTCTGTTCATGTGAAAATTTTTGAAAATTTTTGAGTTGATGCCAGTTCTCCCTGGGACAATTCAGGAATGACCCGATTCCTGCGCGTGCGTTCAC
>JAWQFJ010001700.1:180000-181490 GCA_034096865.1 Theodoxus fluviatilis
TGTTAAACTGACAACGACACCACTGCCATAGTGTGTGAAGCAGATGCTGGCTGTGACTGCAGGGACCTGTGGGTGAGGTTTGGCGTGTGCATGCCTCGAGACGCGACCTTCGACCTGTACTCCTACTACGGGCCTGGCTACCTACCGAACACCAGTAGCTGGAAGGCGGTCAGCAGTGTGCAGGAGCTGGAGCACACTACCACGGGAGGCTTCTACTTCTGGGACAAGGGCGTGGGGTGAGCATGGCCTGAAACCTGCATTCCTTTTCATGGCACCAGTCTTCCACATGAGACATTCTTCATTCCAGCCATCCTTACTATGACACCTTCGTAGCACCAGTCTTCCACATGAGACAATTTCCCTTTCAGCCATCCTTACCGTATCGTCTTACGAATATCGCACACCGCAAGTCTAGGACGAAGGCAAGCGTAGTGGTTGGGCTGCGTGGGCGTTAAGTGTAGAGTGAGTTTCTTTACTTCGGACACCTCATTCTCCAGAAATATCGTGGTATCTTTCGTAATACCGCACAAGAAACCTCGGCATTAAAATGAACTTTATGCCGTTTTGTTTTCATTCATGCAATTCTTGAACCTCGGCATTAAACCATCAAATCCAACTTAAGTGCAAACGTGTTCATAGTCTGTATACTCACAACATTCAAAATCTTCGGCATACACCAGTCGTGAAAGCTCCTACATTTTACAAATCGAATGCAGGTCGACGCAGATCTACACGGCGAAGAATCTGTCGCCACGGCTCCACCGCTTATCGTTGCGTGTTCGCACAAAAACCGCTGTATTGATACTAGAAACCCCATCCAAAGAAAATGTAAGCCATGAACAGCATTAATTTATCAAAGCTGTAGTTAAAGTTTGGGTGCCAGGCCCATAAAGGCATGTATGTTGAATGCATCAATAGGTCGTGCAAGCTCCTTAGAGCTAACGTCGAAGCATCGTTGCCATAGCTCGGCAAAGGGACGTAACTCTAAATTCTGACCTCGCTTCGCGTAAATGAAAATCGCTCGAGTGCGCGGTCTCGGTGTAATCGTTGCGTGTGGCTGTCAACCCGATTTTTACACGCACGGTCAGACGGGATCGGGAGCAATATCGGCTTGAAAACCGGTACGTGTATAGGCGCCTAAACAGGCAAGCACGTTGGTGTGCGGAAACCGGAGCTCTAGCTGATCTGTCTCCAGTCTTCTCTCCTTCCTCCCTTCCAGGCTGCTGTCCTTCAAGTTCCTGCATCCCGATCCTCGCTCTGTCAATGAGAGCAACGGTTGCCCAGGTGACCGATGTCCCATGGTCCGCATCACACTCAAGTCCGGTAACTCTCACGATAGTGACTGCACGTCCAGGGCTTACGGATCTTACCGCCGTTCCCCCATAGTAAGTTTTTTTCGCTCCCCCCTCCCCTGTCTCTCTCTCTCTCTCTCTCTCTCTCTCTCTCTCTCTCTCTCTCTCTCTCTCTCTCTCTACGCCAGACTTCTCATG
>JAWQFJ010001701.1:0-2500 GCA_034096865.1 Theodoxus fluviatilis
CAGTTTGGTGATACAAGCAGTTGCTGCTGAGATTTCTTGTGATACCTAATACATGGTTTCATGTGCCCTTTCCAAGAGAAGACTACAGAAGAGAAGATGTAAAGCACTAAATAGATACTGTAGGCATTCAGAATTTGACTATTGGTGCCACCAAATCCTATTATGCTTACTTGATGTTTCACTCCAATCTACTCTCTGACCAGCAGTTTTGTAGTAAGGCTGCTCAGGTGTCTCCTGGTGAGCTCTTGGCACCACAGAGGTCCACTGAGGCATGGAGGGTGCTGAAATGACATCTGAATGGTTTGAAACAAAATAGGTTGATCAGGATTGTAGGAATTTAATCAATATTCTGAGTCAACAAAAGCAGAAAATTAGTAATGAAAATATAGAATTTTTTATTTTATTTGTATAGCTCCTTGTGTTCTGTTTACCAACAGAGAGAGAGAGAGAGAGAGAGAGAGAGAGAGAGAGAGAGAGAGAGAGAGAGAGAGAGAGACGTGAGAGAGAGAGAGAGAGAGAGAGAGATGGGGAGAGAGAGAGTGAGAGTGAGAGAGAGAGGGAGAGAGAGAGAGAGAGAGAGAGAGAGAGAGAGAGAGAGAGAGAGAGAGAGAGAGACAGAGAGAGAGAGAGAGAGAGAGAGAGAGAGAGGAGAGAGGAGAGAGAGAGAGAGAGAGAGGTGAGAGAGAGGGAGAGAGAGAGAGAGAGAGAGAGAGAGAGAGAGAGAGAGAGAGAGAGAGGGAGAGAGAGAGAGAGAGAGAGAGAGAGAGAGAATCAAATTCAAAAAATCCAAAACATAAATAAATAATGTTTTCTGGACGGTCAAAATATAATACAGAAATTTCTTTGTCAGTGAACGTCAAGTTATGAAAATCAAAACACACCACCTCATTTGTTGTTCATACCTTAGTTACAGTTCTGCAGGTTTACTTCAAAACTGTTGCTTGCATTGCAGGCATTACATTGACACTATGACTATGAGCCACACAAAAAAGCCTTTCTTTTAACTTCATATGTTCACAGAAATATGAGATGTTAAGATACACCAATCAAACTTGTCATACAGTTTGGTGATACAAGCAGTTGCTGCTGAGATTTCTTGTGAATACCTAATACATGGTTTTATGTGCCATTTCAAAGAGAAGACTACAGAAGAGAAGATGTAAAGCACTAAATAGATACTGTAGGCATTCAGAATTTGACTATTGGTGCCACCAAATCCTATTATGCTTACTTGATGTTTCACTCCAATCTACTCTCTGACCAGCAGTTTTGTAGTAAGGCTGCTCAGGTGTCTCCTGGTGAGCTCTTGGCACCACAGAGGTCCACTGAGGCATGGAGGGTGCTGAAATGACATCTGAATGGTTTGAAACAAAATTTAATATGTTGATCAGGATTGTAGGAATTTAATCAATATTCTGAGTCAACAAAAGCAGAAAATTAGTAATGAAAATATAGAAGTTTTTATTTTATTTGTATAGCTCCTTGTGTTCTGTTTACGAGAGAGAGAGAGAGAGAGAGAGTCTGTTGGACGGATCATCTATCAGTATCGCTCCTGCATTTCAAATGTTGGTGCCACAATAATGCTGACCGAGATATTTAAACAACTTTGATTAAAAGGAGTTAATGGATACACAGACTTGTGAAGAGAAGATCATAATTTCTCGTAAACTGACGACTGGAAGGAGTTTTCGGAGTTGGTCAAATAGCCGTACAGCGCGGTAATTTTGAACGAAGCCTCAAGGCTCACAGAGCAATGAAATCGTTGGCCAGTTGTAGGATCCAACTATAGATATATGAGAAACAGTCATTACTCACCATCTGCAAAGAAGGCGATGTAGCACACACTTATGGAGAAGTTGGGAGTCTGATCTGGGAAATTCCGGCCATTTGAAGAGGATCTAACGGTAGAAAACTTGCTCTGAGCAACACGTCCACCCAGGCCTACTGCCGGGAGATGTGCGGATCCGGTTTAGTGGATGCTGATAAGAAGTCCAAAATTAGCACAGCGTCAACAGCTCTGGCCGCCTCCAGCAGAGCTTTCCTCTCTCGATCACTGGGATTGCCAGCGATGAGCTCTATAGATATATAGTACTACTACACAGCAGCTATAGAGCACATTCATCTGCCTCAAAGTAGAGCTAGGTGATGCCCCGCGCTGGGGATATGCTGGGCGAAAGTGGAGGTGATACCCCGCGCTGGGGATATGCTGGGAGGGTGCTGGGCGGTCATGGCCCTTCATTTAGCCAGTGTCGAGCCTGGCCAACTGTGCTGGCCCCGCAATGGCCCGGTTAGGGGGGACAGAAAAATGTTTACTGGGTTGGGAGGCTGTAGGAGCCGTGTTGAGGCGCAGCCTGAGCAGCACGAGTGACCACTGTGGGTGCACTAGTGCTTGCTAGAAGCGATGACCAGTCCGGGAATAAAGATCCTGTAAACACACGCCTGTCCTGCTTCTACTTTCCTGGCGCAAGCTGGGATGGACTGCAAGCAAAGATTATAGGTT
>JAWQFJ010001701.1:7500-35000 GCA_034096865.1 Theodoxus fluviatilis
TGATTTTCCTCTTGGCGAGTACTTGCTTGATGACTGAGATTATCCAACGGCAGTCCTTACGGGGGATGTATTATGATTTGAAGTAAATCGGTTGCGGACGAACTATCAAGTTCTTCGAAACTGTAAAGGCGCCTACACACGTACCGGTTGTCCCCCGGTTTTGCTGCCGATCCGGTCAAAAATCGAAACCGTGGACTAATCCGGCACGGTTCTTGTGACTAGGGCTGGCTCTATTTTCCCGACCCCTCCGGACCGGTTCATATGCCCGGCAACGCGAGATCTCGCGTTGTGGCGACTTAGTCGCCAATTTTAATGGCGGACGCTGTCGTCGCTTCAGACAGGAAAAGGTGTATTTGGGGATACTACAAACCAATCCAAAGAAAAGGTAAGCCATGAACATCATTAATTTATCAAAGCTGTATGTTGAATGCGTCAGTAGGTCGTGAAAGCTTCAACTTTTTACAAATCGAATGCAGGTCAAGGCAGATCTACGCTTCCAACAATATCATTCAATCTGCTCCACCCGCTTCGTTGCGTGTTCGCACATAAAACGCTGTATTTCGGGATACTAGAAAGCCCATCCAAGAAAATGTAAGCCATGAACAGCATTAATTTATCAAAGCTGTATGTTGAATGCATCAGTAGGTCGGTAAAGTTTCAACTTTTTACAAATCGAATGCTGGTCAATGCAAATCTACACCGGCGAAGAATAGAATGTCGATCGCTATCGCGTCTTCACACAGAAAACGCTGTATATCGGGATACTAGAAACCCCATCTCAAGAAAATGTAAGCCATGAACAGCATTAATTTATCAAAGCTGTATGTTGAATGCATCAGTAGGTCGGGAAAGTTCTGCATTTTGCAAATCCGACAGGCAGGTCACACGTATACGTCAGAGCGTCTGTTGCCATAGGCTCACCAAAGGGACGTAACTCTAAATTCTGACTTTGCTTCGCGTAAATGAACTCCGCTCCAGTTCGCGGTGTGGGTGTAATCGTTGCGTGTGGCTGTCAACCCGCTTTTTACACGCACGGTCAGCCGGATTAGGAGCAAAACCAGCTTGAAAAACGTAACGTGTGTACACGTACCGGTTTTCAAGCCGATTTTGCTCCCGATCCGGTCTGACCGTGCGTGTAAAAATCGGGTTGACAGCCACACGCAATGATTACAAAGAGATCGGGAACGAGCGATTTTCATTTACACGAAGCGAAGTCAGAATTTAGAGTTACGTCCCTTTGATGAGCTATGGCAACGACGCTGCGACGTGTAGTCTATGCGTGTGACCTGCCTGTCGGATTTTAAAATATAGAAGCTTTCACGACCTATTGATGCATTCAACATACACCTTTGATAAATTAATGCTGTTCATGGCTTACATTTTCTTTGGGTGGGGTTTTAGTATCAATACAGCGTTTTCTGTGCAAACACGCAACAATAACCGGTGGAGCTGTGGCGACACATTCTTCGACTTCGCTGTGTAGATCTGAATCGACCTGCATTCGATTAGTAAAATGCAGAACTTTCACGACCTATTGATGCATTCAACATACACCTTTGATGAATTAATGCTGTTCATGGCTTACATTTTCTTTGGATGAGGTTTTAGTATCCCCCAAATACAGTGTTTTCTGTGCGAAGTGGAGAGAAGTCAGCCATTTAAATTGGCAAATTGTCGCGAGATTCTCGTCGTTCTCGCGTCGCCCGGCATACGAATCGGTCGAAACCGGGTCGGGGAATAGAGCTTGTCCTACGGACAAGAACTGGGCTGGATTGTATGCAAATGAGCCAACCGTTCCGATTCTTGACCGGATCGGCAGCAAAACCGAGGGACAACCGATACGTGTGTAGAAGCCTTAAGGCGCCTACACACGTAACGTTTTTCAAGCTGGTTTTGCTCCCGATCCGGCTGACCGTGCGTGTAAAAAGCGGGTTGACACCCACACCGCGAACTGGAGCGATGTTCATTTGCGCGAAGCAAAGTCAGAATTTAGAGTTACGTCCCTTTGGTGAGCCTATGACAACAGACGCTTTGACGTATGCGTGTGACCTGCCTGTCGGATTTGCAAAATGCAGAACTTTCCCGACCTACTGATGCATTCAACATACAGCTTTGATAAATTAATGCTGTTCATGGCTTACATTTTCTTGAGATGGGGTTTCTAGTATCCCGATATTCAGCGTTTTCTGTGTGAAGACGCGATGGAGCGGTGGCGATCAACATTCTTCGCCGGTGTAGATTTGCATTGACCAGCATTCGATTTGTAAAAATTGAAGCTTTACTGACCTACTGATGCATTCAACATACAGCTTTGATAAATTAATGCTGTTCATGGCTTACATTTTCTTGGGATGGGCTTTCTAGTATCCCGAAATACAGCGTTTTATGTGCGAACACGCAACGAAGCGGGTGGAGCAGATTGAATGATATTGTTGGAAGTGTAGATCTGCCTTGACCTGCATTCGATTTGTAAAAAGCTGAAGCTTTCACGACCTACTGACGCATTCAACATACAGCTTTGATAAATTAATGATGTTCATGGCTTACCTTTTCTTTGGATTGGTTTGTAGTATCCCCAAATACACCTTTTCCTGTCTGAAGCGAAGACAGCGTCTGCCATTAAAATTGGCGACTAAGTCGCCACAACGCGAGATCTCGCGTTGCCGGGCATATGAACCGGTCCGGAGGGGTCGGGAAAATAGAGCCAGCCCTAGTCACAAGAACCGTGCCGGATTAGTCCACGGTTTCGATTTTTGACCGGATCGGCAGCAAAACCGGGGGACAACCGCTATGTGTGTAGGCGCCTTTAAGGCTGCTCAGGATCGTTTGACGTGACAAATAGGCGATTATGGCTGATCACTCTGCAGAATTTACTTAGCTGCAAAAGTGATATTGTGCAATAACAGCTTTTATTTCTTCAGAAAGCATCATGTTGCAAAAGTAGATTATTAACAGATGAACAGTGTCCTTCCACGGTAACAATTCCGCACATACAATCACACCTGTTCTTATCTTTCTTAGCTGTTCCATGCTTCACAAGGCAGCCATCACACTGGCTTGGTATCTCTTGTCCAGATTCGAGACGAGCAGTCTGCTGCCGCCTTACTTTCAATGAATAGAAAAGCTTTTCTTGCAAAAGGACTCCATGACAGAACAATTGAAGACAAGTACTCTCTTGTCGTTGTGGGGGCGCAGAACACGGAAATCTATATGGGTAACCAGAACCCTCGACGTAGGATATCATCTGGCACTTCTAAGTTAATGGATACTCCTCGAAAGCATGACTGTCATCTTTCGAGCTGAAATGTTTCCTGCAGCGATTGACAGACGGTATCGTCACGACAGTGTCTGATGTTGGAACAGACGGCAACCACATCCTGTAAAGCTGTTTAGCTGGGCAAAACGAGCCTTGTGACTGAGGCATGCAGCGAAAAAAGCATCTGGGAATAGATATTTGTTGTATTATTGAGAAAGCTGTCAATGAAGCTGTCACTGGAGAGAAAATCATTCGTGCAGTGGCTGAACAGTACAACATGTGCCATGTCACTTTGACACGTAACATAAAGAAGAAAAAGCAGCTTTCTGCACCAGAGCCGCTTTCATGTTCTTCTTCCAAAAGTGTTGATATTTGCTATGGCTATAAGAACCGGCAAGTATTTGCAGAGAAGCAAGAAGATCAGTTGGCAGACTACATCAAGCAATGAGCAGACATATATTTTGGCCTTTCTCCACGAGATGCGAGACAGCTTGCATATGAGTGTGCTTGCACATTTCACATTGACATGCCAGAGTCTTGGAAGACAGAAGAAATCGCCGGGAAGGATTGGTTTTCATCATTCCTTAAGCGTCATCCGCGACTGTCAATCAGGAAACCGGAGGTCACGAGTCTGTCAAGAGCTACCGCATTCAATCGATCAAATGTTTCATTGTTTTTTTAAAAGCTTGGATCAGTGTTGAGCAAATACAAATTTTCGCCATCTGAAATTCGGAACGTTGATGAAACAGGCGTTACAACAGTGCAATAACAAAAAACATTGTATCTCCCAAAGGGGCCAAACAAGCAGGAGCAATGACATCTGGTGAACGAGGTCGGCTGATCATGTGTTTTGCAGTTAGTGCAGCTGGAAATACATTCTCACCATTTCTAATCTTTTCAAGAAAGAAGTACCATGATCATTTCATCCGGGATGCACCCCCTGGGACGATTGGCGCAGCCCATCCCTCTGGCATTCATGGAACATTTCATCAGGCATGTCCGACCACCCAAGAAAGTCCTTCTGCTGCTGGACAACCACGATTCTCACCTTGGGATCGACATGATAAACTATGCAAAGGAGAATGGAGTAGTTCTACTCTCCTTCCCCCCACATTGCTCACATAAGCTACAGCCCCTTGACCGTTCCGTGTTTGGTCCGTTCAAGACATTTCTTGCCAGCCTACAGCAGTCTTGGATGAGGAACAACCCAGGAAAGTGCATGACTATCTATGACCTCCCAGGGAAGATTCGTGATGCATGGCCACGGGCAGCCGTACCCACTAACATCATGAACAGGTTCAGAGTGTCTGGCATCTGCCCAAATGATCCTGACATATTCCAAGATGTGGAGTTCCAACCATCTGCAGTGACTGACAGGCCTGCCCCCAAGGACTCCGAACCATCTAGGAGCACTTCTGAAGACTTGGAATCAAACCCAGCAGCACAGCCACTTCAACAGATGCAAGCTACAGGCTTGGCTACCACAGATGGGCAGATGACTCAGCGAGGGTCCCAACCAACGAACAGAGCAGACATTCAGACTCCAATGGACAGATACCTTTTGGAAAAGAACAAGGAGGTAAAAAGGGTGTGTGGGTGTCGCGACCACATCCGCTGGGTGGGCCCTTACCCTCTCAGGCAGAAGGAGTCAGGAACTCAAACCCTATTTAAACAATTACTGACACTTTTGGAAACAACAAATATTTATTAACCCCACCCTCAGCACCCCGCAGAATGAAATGGAAACGGTGGAAGGGATGGTTGGTGATGATATCCGATGAACAAGGATGCAACTTATGTAAACTAGCATGCAATGACAAATCAAACAGTTCTATCACATACACACACCTTCACCCCATCACATGTGAAAATACATTCTCCTTCACACAATAAACCAATCACATGTGAAAATACACTCTCCCTCACTCTGTAAACCAAAAATTATATCACAACAAACCACCACAGTCCACCCAAACCACCCCCACAACAACAAGATGGTTGTCCAACCAGCGGCCGCTCCCACGCCGGCAACTTTCCCGTCAACACGACATCTCTCACTGTCCGACACTGTACCTTTCCCCGTCAACACGACATCTCCCACTGTCCAACACTGTCCCTTTCACGTCAACCCAAAACCCCTTACGACCGATCACCCCCGTCTCATGGCCTCCCTCTGCGTCAAGTCGCAGAACAGGGAACGACGGACACAAGGTGCCCACGACCGTCGGACCTCCCTTGGTCAGGTGGGCTCCAGTTGATGAGTGCCGCTGGGAACCTTCGCTGTCGACGACAGCTATGAAGAGTAGTGGGGACCTTAGGCGACGCCGACAGCAATGAGGAGCATCGAGGACTGGGGATGGGGACGACAGCGATGCAGAACATCGACGACTTGGTTGGTGCGGGTCGTAGAGCCATGCAACTCAAACAACATCCCAGGCCTAAACGGCCAGAATTAGCAATCATATCATAATACCTGGCACACAAATCACAAATACTTCACCGCCAGAATTAGCAACCATATCATAAGACCTGGCACACAAATCACAAATGCTTCACCGCCACATATATGACGGCCTTCAATCAAAACAATGCCGTAGCCTTTAACAAAAAACTAGGGTCATTCCGCCATCTTACCCTTTATGCAAATACACAAATAAAAACAACAACCCTACCATGAACTGATTTAAATAATGCGCGGTGGGAACAACTAACATATTAATAACAAACGACCACCCACCGTTATACAATTCCAATCCTATCCAACCTTCCCACCCGCTCCTAAACCAACTAACTCACAACCCAGCGAAAAACTACACAAAGACATTTACACACAACCAATACTCACATGAAAGAACCCCGTCCTTTCCCTGGTGACGATTTCCGTTGGTCTACACCAAACAAAGACAAAATAGTCCTTTAACTCTACTGGGCTGACATAAGCCACGCCACACACCGGGCTGACAGCAGTCACACCACGATTCCTGCAACACTCCCAAGAGCGAGGTTGCCTTCGCGCCCATAAATCAGCGACTGACAATATAAAACCCTCACCCCCAAAAGAAAACGTGAGCATCTCCGGCAACTTCTTCTTTCCACAAATTCCCGTGCGAAACCGCGCCGAGCTCGCTCACCCCGTCCATTCGCACGCGAAACGGGAAACGCACAGACGAGGCACGTGACAACGCATCACAAACACACTACACACCACGCATACACACACAAATCCGCCCACCCCAAAATTAACCCCTTCACCACTAGCAACCTGCTCGCGACAGTGGGGATGGGCATTGTCTTCTTTACGCTTTTCAGACATGCTTGGAGTCAGAAGGAATTGCAGTCCTCTCTACTGATGACCTCTGTGTAAAGTTAACAAAAGAAGTGCAGGACCACAAGTTTTTATATGAACAGTTTGGCAGTAAAGACACAAATTTAGAGGAAGAGCTACAGAGATACATCACAGATAAACAATACAACAATGACACGTCAGATCTAATAGTGTCCGCATTGTCCAACGCATCAGTGCAATCATTCACCAGGTCAGACATGGGAACCACCTGGAGACGGTGTTGAACCCTGGTCGATCTGGAGCCACTTCTACTGTCAGTGTCCATCTCCTGTTTTCTGGAGAACAGGCGGGGGCTCACTATGATGCAGTTGTGCCTGTTCAGAAGCCAACATCTGCACCAGACACCCAGCTGAACTCCATAGAGGCAACAGAGCTTCCCTTGAACGCTGGTGACGACTTCTCCTCGCAACAAGTGAGGTCTATCCTCAAAGCAGCTCCAAGGCAGGTCGGATCACGAGGAAGGAAACGTAGACAGTCAGCAATTTTAACCGACACCCCAGAAAAGAACAAGCTGAGCCGGGAAGAAAAAACTAAAAGAAAACGTGCACCTATTAGAACTGGACGTAGAAACACACTGCCGAAACAGAAAGAGAAAGAAAAGTCGAGAAAAACATTAAGCTACAAAAATTCTGACTCTGTTTTCACAGACTCTGAGGAGGATTTTTGTTTGGTTTGTTGTGAACCCTATTCAAACAGCATGCCAAACGAAAAATGGGTTCAGTGTGTGAGGTGCAAGAATTGGTCTCATGAAGAATGTACACAGAAAAAACCCAGTTACATCTGTCAAAACTGTGATTCAGATGACTCAGATTGATGTGCTGATTATGTCACTGGCACATTTACACGTGTGTTTGCTTTGTTTGTGCAAGTACATGCCGTGGAATACCATTAAGTCTTTTTTATGTCCAATATCATTGTGTTAAAACCAGCCCCACGGCTTGTTACAACTTACCCCACATGTGGGGCAAGTTGTAACAAGTAGGGTTACGTCAGTTTTGTTCACCTTGGAGACAAACGGTGCAGATTTGAACAATTGTTTCAGTTTCAACGTTAAAACGAATGTTTTTAGTTTTGATTGATTGATTAAAGTTGCTTAAATGTTAAGCATGTAATGCGTGATGAGTCGTAATTTAAAAAATGTTACAACCAGCCCCGCTCTCCCCCCCCCCCCCCCCCATATATATATATATATATATATATATATATATATATATATATATAGAGAGAGAGAGAGAGAGAGAGAGAAGAGAGAGAGAGAGAGAGAGAGAGAGAGAGAGAGAGAGAGAGAGGGAGGGAGGGAGGGAGGGAGGGGGGAGGGAGGGAGGGAGGAGAGAGAGAGAGAGAGAGAGAGAGAGAGAGAGAGAGAGAGAGAGAGAGAGAGAGAGAGAGAGAGAGAGAGAGAGAGAGGAGAGAGAGAACGAACGAACGAATCATTTATTGCGTAGGCCTCAGGCCTGTTGCAAAAATATGATACATCAAAAGAATGAAACAAACTGGACACCTGATTGAGGCGCGTACGCGGAGACAAGCGAGTCATAAGCAACGACACGCGATGAGAGAGAGAGAGAGAGAACGAACAATCGAATTAATCTAATGTCCAGGTCACCGGCTCATTACATTGGAAAACGAACAAATCGTGTCTAACGCGAACAACGGCTATATGTACAGTCATCAAAACTGGCACCCAGTTGAGGCAAGCACGGTGTACACGATCTGCACGAAGGGGAGCGGTATCCATCATCAACAGAGTCATTTATTTCGTGCAGACCGTGTGATGAGCTGTCGTGTCGGCGGCGCCCGGCGCATCTCGGTTCGGCCTTTGTTGACAAACAAGTCTGGAGCACATGGAGCTGGAGTCGTGGTGTCAGCCCCCGACGATGACTGCGACCGGATCCTCCTGAAAATTTGGTCGAAGTCAGAGGGTCGATCAGTAGATGTAGGTGGGAGAGCAGGTGAAGACCCATCGCGATCAACTTGATTTACACCGCTGACACCCATGGCACTCCATACCCCGGCCACTCCTTCCCGCACTGCTCTCTCCATGTTTTCCATCCTTTCCATCCGGCGAGTCAGAGCCTCCCCCATCTCGTCCATGCAGCGTTGGAGTGTAGCTTGAATCTCCCCACGGGGAACCTCTTTGCTTGCTGAAGGTGGTGACAAGTCGGGATGATGGACAGGAATGGAAGGTTGCGTTGTTACAGCGGGAGGCTCTTGAAAGGTGGTGACTGGCGATGCGGCAGGCTCCGCCTCAGAGCAAAACGGTGCACTTGGCAGGTCAAAGGTCACTGAAGAGGAGGCTACATGATCTGTCTCTGCGGTGACTCGTGAGTTTCGCTCCGACGCAGTATCACATACAATGGATGTCGCAACACTTTCATTGGAATATTCGCGGAATAAAGTGACGATTGCTTTCTGCTCACCCTTTGCTCTGTAGTGATCGGCTCGTTGTTGGTCGCGTCGCCGCTGTGCCGGAGTCTTCCGCTTCCAAAATCCCCTCTGGTCGTCGCGCGCTGGTAATGGCCGGCCGTCGTTCTCTTGAAAGCGTAGCACAACTACAGTGGTCCCACGTTCGCCTGTTACTTTCCACGAGGAAGGTTCACTCGTCGCCAACAATGATGTCAGCAACGTCTCCAGAGTAACTGGTAGTCCAGCGACTGGCATTGTGGTGGTGGCTGTGGTAAACTCGAGAGAGAGAGAGAGAGAGAGAGAGAGAGAGAGAGAGAGAGAGAGAGAGAGAGAGAGATTTCAGTGTTTGATTGTGCCTCTCCGTTCGTCCATCTCTCTGTCGTTGTTGTATGTGTCTTCCCCCCCCCCACACACACATAGAGGTGATGTGTTGGACTCAATATTTCTATCTTAATTTGTCTGTCATATTTTCCACCCACCCATCCTCCAAACTAGTGGCGGAAAACATCTGACAGACATAACTTATTCCAAAGTCCATGACCCAACAAATCACAGCTCAGTTTTCTCGACTGTAATTGAAACACAGCTAACCCAAGTAAAATCTCGCAGCTAATTAGGCCCGCGTCTGCCGTTGATTCTTGCATGATTAACGTACGACGAATATGGGCTAGTAAACATGTAGAGTTGTATACGTGCCGGTGCGCGAATATGAACGGCATACGTGATGACAAGTGCTAGGTTTGGTTCTATATTGACCTGTATGGCGACTTATCACCCACATCTGTGTGGATCTCAAACCGCTTTACATGTACTTTACCCCCTGATCACTGGACCGCTTCATCAATGCTTCACTGGCACCTGCATGACGATCGACATGATCTATAGCTTCTCGTGACATACATATCATGCTATGATTGTCAGATTCTTTAAATTATTTCCCACGACTGTCACCGGTAGTCAAAGTTTTAAAAGTAATTCGATCGTCGCCATGCAGGAGGAACGCTTGACGATCACGGACACTATCACCTCCAACAAGAACTTTGTTTTTGCCTCAAATGCCATCATGACAGTTGTTTGTGTATAATGACGCATGCAAGTGGAAACAATGCAGCCATAACACAGTGTTCTGAGGAATATTTATTTCGTTTCACGCTGAACGTTTGTTGTGCAAGAGTCGATACCAGCTGGAAGTCTTCCCGTGGAAGTTGCCCTGGAACTGTGGGGAAAGAAACTACGGTCCCCGGGCTAGAGGAATCTGGGGCGTGTCCTTTGACAGGTTTCACCTGGTCGTGTTTGTCTCGGTAACGTCTGGGCGCTGCTAAGGCTAGGTACCTTGCATGATCTTGCGAGCAATAGGCCGGTGTCAACCCCATGAAAGCAGATTTAACGGCAGTCAAATATATGCCACATGTTGACACCGGCATATTATTTGCCAACTAGGCAGGCTAAGCAACGCCCTTCTGTATATGCTGGTAGGCCCTAACTAGTAGTGACGTCATCAGACAGACAGGAGATAGGCCTTCACGTCGGTCTGGCGAGGATCCCTGGAAAAAAGAGGTCATTCCGTATTGAATCATGGCAGAAAGATTTGCCCTTTCACTCTATATGTATGTCAAAATCCTCGGTCATATTCGATGCAATACGTGTGATGACGAGAAAACAATGATGCATCGATTAAAAGCAATGCGTTAAGTATCCTGCTAACTGCCACAAAAAATAGAGGATCTGTCGTGTCGATAAAGCCAGAATCGTCACACGGAGGTTTTCAAAGAACATGTATTGCATTTACTCCTTTTTATCGTTTTCTCTTTAAATGGCGTCTTTTTCCTCACATGCTATGATTGTCAGAATTTTAGGGTTTTCCTATTTACCTATGTCTACGTTTGTTTGTTTATTTTGTGGTTTGAACGTGATAGTGACTTTTCAAATATTGAGAAGATCGGCTCTGCTGTTGTGTCGTCGCCAGTGCTTTTCATACTTCTGTGGTAGGTGCGTGGCTGTCGAGCATGGCAGTAGATGTTGTAGCGTGGATGGGATATCGAGAGGACAATTTGGGCCGGTGACTTTTCAAACTCCTTTATTCTTCTTCTTTACAAGGCAGCATACAAGGGCACCCGACACAAACCGTGTCCGCTCCCTTCCCTCTTCGCCTGCAGAATCTTCTATCCTTTTCCTATCTCCCCTCCAACCCTTATCTCCTCTCGCTCCACCCCTCCGTTCTCAATGGCTGAGACAGTCCCAGAACCTCTGACCCATTAGAGATTCCTTTACTTTCACACTCCAACACACACAGGTGCCAACCAGAGCCCCAGATATTCTGAACACAACTCCATTCTCCCTCTGATCTGACAGGGCTTCTCCCTTTGTTCCCACAGGCACTATCACTCCTTCTATAAACACTCTGCTCTGGCCAGCTGAAGGCACCACCCTTTAACCCCTGTATCTTCTTTTGGATTTCTTCCCAGATAGTTGTTGGGAGATTAAGGATGCCCCACATGCTCAGATGGTGTTGGGCGGAACGCATCTCTACTCTTTGATATTCCGATGTAAATTCCTTTACAAAGGGCTCCAACTTAATACAACTTACAAAACCACGGAATTCACAGTACACGAATGCATACAAGGGATACTGCAAGAAAAGAATCTACTAATAAAATCATGCAATCAATGGCTCTACAACCGGGAGGAGAGTCAGTTTGATTCTCACTACACGTGAAGGAGAAATGCTAAACGGCTAGCACTGCCCGTACCCCACCACACTTCTGTTTTATCATACGATATGACGGTACGTTTGTGCAAAAAGTACTCAATGGACACGAATAGAAATTGTAAGAGGATGGAACACGATATTTAAATCGAAACTCCGTCAGAATGAAGATTTCCGAAATGTAAGAATTATCTTTAAATGAATATACGCGTATTTCAAGACTACTATTACTCAAATCTCAAAGTAATAGTTAAGCGAGTCTGAATACGTTTATTCTTGACGAATGAAAACAATAAGGTGTCCTGGTGTCCCCTGGTAGCCTCTTTCGCTGCTCGGGTCCGCCCCTGGCTGAACTACAGGTGCAGGTCTCGAAAGCAAGGCAGTCAGGGGGACCAGCTGATGAAGAGGGCACAAAGTAGACCTGGCTGTAAGTTACACCGAGGTGATGTTGACAGTCGTGGAAGGGACACGTACGTGTTAAAGTTGTGCACAGTCCACTGTGAGTTTGTAGGCAAATGAATAATTATTTAATTAACAGTAGGCCTATCGAACGTCCAATCAGGTGACCAAAACTCTCAAATGATTTCTAGGCGGAAGTGACGTACCCCGAGTTTTGCATCTCCCACAGCACCTGGCCACCTTTGAAGCTTATCTCAAGACTGACGTGGCTGCAGATCTTTGTATTCTGGAAACCAGAAAAATGTTGCAAATGAACTTTGCTATTGTGCTTTAATACTGTCCACTAAACGATATGTTGCGTTACTGAGAAAAATCTAAATAATGCTTTAAAAGAGTGAGCTTATTTTAGTTTCCACTCATCTTTAAAGATGCATTCAAGTTTCCTTTAAATCAGGGCAAAATGAAACTCCTCCTTTGCAACTGTTGCTGCCGTCTATCAAAGCATAGGTATGGGTCTATTCAATGAGTCATTGAGGGAAATGTTCGAATGTCGCCACTGTCATTAGGGAATGGCTTGACTGCATGCAGAGATAAAGCTAGGTCCTACCTTGGAAAAGGCAGCCTCGCTCCTCGGGTTGTAGCCACAGTGTGCTGGACATGTTCCTCTGAAACAGTTCCAAAGTATTCCATATTTAACAAAATTGACTTCCACATTTAGAGACATATTTGATAGTCGGGCTGAGAGGAAATCTCTGTATTATCCCTCCAGGTTTACTGGAGGTCCTACAGACTTTATTAGTCTGTCTGTGGGTCTGTGTGTCTGTCCCGTCTCCACGGCCTATATCTCAATAACTACTGGACGGATTTCCTTGAGATTTTGCACACTGACTGGAAGTTAGGTCCCATTCAATATTATCAAATTTTCAGAATCGAGGTTTGAAAAGAAAGTGACTTTTTTACATTTTGGTGTTTTAATGAAAACGATTCAACGGACTCCATTTTGCAAACTCTGTGACGTTATCATTTGACGTCGAATAAAGTGACGTCATTTGCGAGGAGATTTTCGATTCTATATGCCAGAAGAAGTTCGAAACACCTGGGGAGGAATGGCGAAATTCCAACATGTGCGACGTCATCAATAACGTGACGTCATTTGCGAGGACAGTTTATAGGAGAATTAATTTAGATAGATATGTCCTCAGATGTCTTAGGCTGCAAGGCCTTTATCTGATCTTTTGATCAGTACTTATGGCTACTCTCACTCTCTCTCTGTCTCTCTCTCTCTCTCTCTGTCTCTCTGTCTCTCTCTCTCTCTGTCTCTCTCTCTCTCTCTCGATCTCTCTCGATCTCTCTCACACCCACCCTCTTACTCTCATTCTCTCTTCCCTTCCTCCCCTTTTCCCAGCTCCCCTCCCCCCCTCTTCTCTCTCCTCCTCTCTCTCTCTCTCTCTCTCTCTCTCTCTCTCTCTCTCTCTCTCTCTCTCCCACCCACCCTCTTACTCTCATTCTCTCTTCCCTTCCTCTCCTTTTCCCAGCTTCCCTCCCCCCCCCCCTCTCTCTCTCACTCTCTCTCTGTCTCTCTCTCTCTGTGTGTGTCTGTCTCTCTCTGTCTCTCTCTCTCCCTCTCTCTCTCTCTCTCTCTCTCTCCCACCCACCCTCTTACTCTCATTCTCTCTTCCCTTCCTCCCCTTTTCCCAGCTTCCCCCCCCCCCCTCTCTCTCTCTCTCACTCTGTCTCTCTCTGTCTCTCTCTGTGTCTCTCTCTGTGTCTCTCTCCCTCCCTCTCTCTCTCTCTCTCTCGCTCTCTCTCTCTCTCTCTCTCTCCCACCCACCATCTTACTCTCATTCTCTCTTCCCTTCCTCTCCTTTTCCCAGCTCCCCTCCCACCCTCTCTCTCTGTCTCTGTCTCTGTCTCTGTCTCTCTCTCTCTGTCTCTCTCTCTGTATCTCTCTCTCTCTCTCTTACCACATTTGAATATTTTGCCTCAAGGGCTGAATGTAAGTAAGAAAGGCAATACTGCCTAATTCACTACCCTTGTAAAATAAAGTTCGTTCGTTCGTTCTGTCTGTCCTGACTTAAGCGCAACAACTTGGTACTGGTAGTCTGTTGGCTTGGCCTAATGGCAGTGAATCGATAATAAACTTGGCAGAAATAGACCTTAAGTATCCTAAAATGTACAAGACCACTCAAATTTCATGAACTATCATCCATTTTTAAACAATTTACAGTGCAAAATATGAAGCGAGGGAGTTTACAGAAAAGAACGTTATAATTCCTTTACAAACACGTAGTAACGTCAGTTGCCAAATGAATGGCTCAGATGGTAAAGCGCTGGACAATTGTAACGTTAGGTCATGCGTGAACGGATTCGAATCCGCGCTGAAAGAACCCGACCTGTTTTTTGTGTTTTTGTGTGTGTTTTTCCCCCCCTCTTTTCTCAAGAGATTGCGGGTTTGAACCCAATTTTTTGTGTGTGCCAAAACCTGGAGGTTCAGCGCCAGCGGTTTTTATCACTGGTTCAAATTTACACTCACGAAATGATTTTGAAAGATTGTGCTCATTAACAGTAAGTCTGGTTTTGGTTTTTGTTCTTTTGTTCCATATTATTTCTCTCTCTCTCTCTCTCTCTCTCTCTCTCTCTCTCTCTCACTCCTGGGCTGGCTGTCATGGCGAGCGGACGTGTTGCGCTGTGCTCCGACATATGGGATACTGAGCTGTATTGGTTCTTTTCGACATACGGATTCTGATGTCAGACTACTGAAATGGGAGACAGAGAAGGCACTAACAAAGAGTTGTAGGTGAATTTCCACTAGCTTTTTTCGTCGCACAAAGATTATCTTGTTCTTCTTTGATAATTTGAACCGACGTGTGTTGACTTCTGACTGTGCGCTGTTCGGGCTTATGGACACAACGTGGCGGCGGAAACTTCTAATGTGCGTTGCGCGAGCTGTTGACGTTGGAAGTGCTATACGCCGAATGCTTCGCATTTCATCGCTTGACTTTTATTGATTCTTGTCATCTGTGATTAAACGTGCATAGTAGTTCAATCTGAACTAAGACTTCGTCAATCGTGAGGTCACCTCGTTGATAACGTTTGTGCATGAGAACACCTACAAAGTAGCCTACTTCAAGTGCCTCGATAGACATAGAATTAAATTTGTGACACACAAGTTGGTTAATCCGTGTACGAAGAGGGCCGTTTTTCGTTTTTCGTTCCTTATGTGGTGAGACTGAGAGACGCGGAACAGTATTTATTTCTCACCCTCGACTACATGTCGGATTTTGGAATTTTACAGTGCTATTTGTTCTAGACGTAGGCGGTTGGAAGTGGCGTGGAACGTGTCCGGACATAGCTATTTGATTTTGACTTGAATATATTTTGAGAAAAGAATTGGAAGAGGTAATGGCCGACATCTACGGAAAATTGATGAAGAGGATGGATGAACTATCCCTGGACATTAAAAGCATACAGAGAGACATTAACAGCATATCAGGAGATTGGAAGAAAGTGAAAAGTGATGTTGCGGCACTCAGAACTCGAATGAATGAGCAGAAGGACTTGATGGCTGCAATGCAAAAAGAAACGGACAGGGTGATGAGGGTGATGGAGTCAAAAGTGGAGGGACAAGAGATCCGTGACAGACGAGACAACGTCCTCCTGCATGGAATAGCCGAGCCTGACGGTGAGGGACCTGAAGACTGTGAGGCACGCTTCATGGCAACGGTTAACACCGTACTTCCTACACCACTGCAAGCGTGTGACGTGTTGCGTGCCTACAGACTCTGCAGGCGCGTGCCAGGGAAGACCAGACCACTCATCGCCCGTATTGCCCGGTCATCACTGAAGACAGCCATACTCCAACGAAGAAAAGAGCTTCGCGACAAGGGCTACGGAGTATCCAGCGACCTCACACTACAGCAGCGAGACCAGATCCAGCAGGCCAAATCCCAAGGCCTCTTCGCCTACTTTAAAGGTGGGGTACTTCACACCGAAGCACGGCGACCGCGCCCGGAGAGATCCAGACCTACGACGCGTTCCTACACGAACAGTCTGGGGGCGTCGACCACTGCCAGATAGGGAGAAGGCCAAGGCTCGAGCAGCGAGAACCTGTCAGTAGGTAACCCCGTTTTGTCACGCGCTGATTTTATTCTGTTGTCATGGAATGTAGACGGTCTCTCTTCTAAGTTTGATGACCCTGACTTTCAGCAGTATATTGAAAAATTCTCTTGTGCTTGTCTATATGAGACCTTCCTAGAAAAATGTGAGTTTACCCATTGTTTCCAATCTTTCGATAAATTCGTAGCACCTGCCAGAAAACTTTCATCCAGGGGGAGAAAGTCTGGAGGTCTTGTTTGCTTAATCAAGAAAAGTGACCAATTTATTCAGACAGATCTATTGTGCGCTTAGTAATATATTAGTGTTTAGAGTGGATCGGGCATTGTTTGATGCTACTAGAGATGTAATATTGGTTCTTGTTTATTTGCTCCCTGCCGGGTCACCATTCCATGAGACTGTTGAAGAATCTGACGGTATTGCTCTGCTTGAAAAAGCTGTTGCTGAAATTTCGGACATACATGACGACTGTGCACTTATGAGTTGTGGCGATTTAAACGCCAGAACAGCAGACTTTAATACTGACGATAGTGCTCTAATAGCCAACATGGTCTCAGAGGTGATAACATGCTCCCGTTTTTCACAAGATAAATGTGTCAATGAGTTTGGACTATCCCTATGTCGTGTTATCATGTTTATCACTTGGTTTCGCCTACGAGTTTATCACTTGGTTTTGTCTACGCATTATGCGCGCATGCGCCGGGGCAATTGTCGGGCGCCATATGTCGAGTCCTACGCACGCGGAATTAAACTGTAAGAAGAAGTAGTAAATTCTCAAAGTTGAAATACTAACAAGCCTCCAGTCTTAATTGATTGAAGAAGTACAACGCTCGGAACACAACATGGTGGCAGCGGTAAACGCAACAGCGGTGAACTGTGAACTGTACGCGTGCTGAACGAACTGAGATCCTAATCTCGCTGCGGAATTTTCTAGAACCGTTTTCACGTTGTACTGGTCTAAGAAGAAACAGTGAAGATGGGTCCGTTCAAGCCTCCNNNACTGTACAATTATCTCGGTAATGTTCTATCTGCAAAATTATGCTCAAATGTAACCCAGACTGACATAGCATGCAGAGCGAAAGCAGCCCTCATCCCATGTAACGCCCAGTGTGTTCTTTAAACTTTTTGATGCACAGATCCATGGACCTGAGGTGTGGGGAATGGACGACTGCCAAACTGTAGAGGGTGTACATCTGCGTGCTCTGAAGAGTTTCTTGAATGTGTCATCCCGTACCCCAAATGACATGGTTTATGGAGGCACGGGACGGTTCCCCCTCTATGTGAATGCTCAGATTAGAAGTATCAAATACTGGTTAAAAGTTCTGAAATGGATGAAAGCAGACTCCCGAAGAAGGTGTACAGAATGATGTTACTGTCACGACTCAATGTAGAAAAGTTGTTTTTAAGAAGTTTATTGTAACCAGATGGAGTGCAGCTATAGGTGCTTTAAACTATTTGGTCTTCTTAACAGTTCAGCGTAATGCCTTTTCTTGTTTTGCACGTTGCCTGGTTGGCGTTTTTTTTTTTTTGAATGGTTAATTACATTTATTGGATTGTTAATGAAGTAACTGGAAGCCTTGTGCACGTGCTGCACGGGTGTTCTGGCTTATCGCCGATCATTTCAGATACTTCGCATGCTTTTTTGGTTTGTATTTCACCAATGCAGTTGATGAATTCAGTTTCTTCATGTTAAAAGTGAGTTTATTCATTGTTTCGTGCCAGCCTAGTGGTCGCTCTACTTAAGAGGGATAGCATCGTTGGCTCAGTCACTAGCCGCTCCGGATCGTAGGGTGAGTGTGTATGGTATTTTCTTCTCCTTCTGTATCGTTCATTTTTCATCTCGTACGCCTCGTTTGTTGTTGTAAACGAAGGAGAAATGACTATTTCTTTTCATTTGTTTGTTTCAGATCTTGGCTTGGGATTTTGTGGTCTGGGCATGGATGGCTGAATGTGTGTGATTTGTGCTGCGGAGGTGAAGGGGCGAAGGGTTGGTGATTTGTGCTGCGGAGGTGAATGATTTGTGATTTGTGCTGCGGAGGTGAAGGGATTGTGATTTGTGCTGTGGAGGTGAAGGGTTTGTGATTTGTGCTGTGGAGGTGAAGGATTGTGAATTGGAAGTTTTGTATTTGTAATTGTTTCATTTGACTCTCTGAGTATTAAACCCTTTTGTATTCATTTATCGATACTTGCGTGTTCTGTTTCGTGGACGTCTTTTCCTAAGTAGCCCAGGGGTAGGAAGTTCCTTCCATATTAGAGTCGAGAGTTGTCTACAAGCCACCACCACCCAGCAACTCTTGACAGTTACATACGTCTGAAAACTGTAGGCTCTAAACATCTGTAAGAGGGTGAGATTATGATTATGATGTAGAGACTCGTCCAGATCTCTGTAGTTAAACGTATTGTCTCTCGTTTCCATATTTGCCTGCACAGATTGTAACTGCAGAGATACGTGGGGCGTGTTTCGCTTGCGCCCTGTCCCTGCTGTAGAGATATATGATCGCGTAGACTGCCTTTCCCATGTGTCGTTTCCTAGCATTTGTGTGCGTGTTTGAGATCACACCAAATTTTAGAGTTTATGCATTTAATGTATCATGCACTGTTTGTAGTATTGAATAGGAACGTAGTGTTTATCATTATCAACCATCCCATATATGGCAACCCGCACTCCGTGAGTTGTAAACAATAATATTAATGGAAAATGATGAATAAGTGTCTGATTCAATTGGCGCTTTAAATACTTCAACTGCCATTCATTTCTATATGAATCACTTTTGGAATTCATGCATTGACGCAGGTTGTGCTTCGATTAACGCACTTTCAAACAGAGTGGAGTTTGCCATATGTGATTGGTGATTTAAGCTTCAAATAGTGTTTAGGAGCTGTCATGCTAACACAATTTCGTGTCCACTGGAAATCTCGTTACCATGTTCTGCTAGCCCGCCTCCGCTCCGGCCCGCGTGATGGCTATATAAAGCCTGTGTGTAACGGGGCCAGGGAGATTCAGCCAGAGATTCGGCCAGAGATTCGGCCAGAGAGTTCGGCCAGAGCAGGAGGCTATGTACTGCACTGTTGCTATAAATAAAGAAGGTGGAATGCGAAACCCAGCCTTGCTTATCTGCTGATCCCTTGGAGGGAGTGAAGGGAGAGAGAGGCCAGCACAGCCTCTACACTCCCTGCCTGCTGCCCAGCTGGCCCCATGGCACCATGCAGTATCTGGCGCTGCAATAGCAAGGGTCCCAGGGCACCCCTGCTTCATCGGGGGTTTCTCCTGCTACGGAGCAGAGGGATGTCACACGCCTCTCTATAGTTCCGGCCCATCGCGCCTAGGTCCCACCACCACTACACTCCCATCTTTACAAACTGGTGTCAGAAGTTTGTAAAGATGGGAGTGTAGTGGTGGTGGGACCTAGGCGCGATGGGCCGGAACTATAGAGAGGCGTGTGACATCCCTCTGCTCCGTAGCAGGAGAAACCCCCCGATGAAGCAGGGGTGCCGTGGTACCCTTGCTATTGCAGCGCCAGATACTGCATGGTGCCATGGGGCCAGCTGGGCAGCAGGCAGGGAGTGTAGAGGCTGTGCTGGCCTCTCTCTCCCTTCACTCCCTCCAAGGGATCAGCAGATAAGCAAGGCTGGGTTTCGCATTCCACCTTCTTTATTTATAGCAACAGTGCAGTACATAGCCTCCTGCTCTGGCCGAACTCTCTGGCCGAATCTCTGGCCGAATCTCTGGCCGAATCCCCCTGGCCCTGTTACACACAGGCTTTATATAGCCATCACGCGGGCCGGAGCGGAGGCGGGCTAGCAGAACATGGTAACGAGATTTCCAGTGGACACGAAATTGTGTTAGCATGACAGCTCCTAAACACTATTTGAAGCTTAAATCACCAATCACATATGGCAAACTCCACTCTGTTTGAAAGTGCGTTAATCGAAGCACAACCTGCGTCAATGCATGTTGAATAATGATGAATAAGTGTCTGATTCAATTGGCGCTTTAAATACTTCAACTGCCATTCATTTCTATATGAATCACTTTTGGAATTCATGCATTGACGCAGGTTGTGCTTCGATTAACGCACTTTCAAACAGAGTGGAGTTTGCCATATGTGATTGGTGATTTAAGCTTCAAATAGTGTTTAGGAGCTGTCATGCTAACACAATTTCGTGTCCACTGGAAATCTCGTTACCATGTTCTGCTAGCCCGCCTCCGCTCCGGCCCGCGTGATGGCTATATAAAGCCTGTGTGTAACAGGGCCAGGGGGATTCGGCCAGAGATTCGGCCAGAGATTCGGCCAGAGAGTTCGGCCAGAGCAGGAGGCTATGTACTGCACTGTTGCTATAAATAAAGAAGGTGGAATGCGAAACCCAGCCTTGCTTATCTGCTGATCCCTTGGAGGGAGTGAAGGGAGAGAGAGGCCAGCACAGCCTCTACACTCCCTGCCTGCTGCCCAGCTGGCCCCATGGCACCATGCAGTATCTGGCGCTGCAATAGCAAGGGTCCCAGGGCACCCCTGCTTCATCGGGGGGTTTCTCCTGCTACGGAGCAGAGGGATGTCACACGCCTCTCTATAGTTCCGGCCCATCGCGCCTAGGTCCCACCACCACTACACTCCCATCTTTACAAACTGGTGTCAGAAGTTTGTAAAGATGGGAGTGTAGTGGTGGTGGGACCTAGGCGCGATGGGCCGGAACTATAGAGAGGCGTGTGACATCCCTCTGCTCCGTAGCAGGAGAAACCCCCCGATGAAGCAGGGGTGCCGTGGTACCCTTGCTATTGCAGCGCCAGATACTGCATGGTGCCATGGGGCCAGCTGGGCAGCAGGCAGGGAGTGTAGAGGCTGTGCTGGCCTCTCTCTCCCTTCACTCCCTCCAAGGGATCAGCAGATAAGCAAGGCTGGGTTTCGCATTCCACCTTCTTTATTTATAGCAACAGTGCAGTACATAGCCTCCTGCTCTGGCCGAACTCTCTGGCCGAATCTCTGGCCGAATCTCTGGCCGAATCTCCCTGGCCCTGTTACACACAGGCTTTATATAGCCATCACGCGGGCCGGAGCGGAGGCGGGCTAGCAGAACATGGTAACGAGATTTCCAGTGGACACGAAATTGTGTTAGCATGACAGCTCCTAAACACTATTTGAAGCTTAAATCACCAATCACATATGGCAAACTCCACTCTGTTTGAAAGTGCGTTAATCGAAGCACAACCTGCGTCAATGCATGAATTCCAAAAGTGATTCATATAGAAATGAATGGCAGTTGAAGTATTTAAAGCGCCAATTGAATCAGACACTTATTCATCATTTTCCATTAATATTATTGTTTACAACTCACGGAGTGCGGGTTGCCATATATGGGATGGTTGATAATGATAAACACTACGTTCCTATTCAATACTACAAACAGTGCATGATACATTAAATGCATAAACTCTAAAATTTGGTGTGATCTCAAACACGCACACAAATGCTAGGAAACGACACATGGGAAAGGCAGTCTACGCGATCATATATCTCTACAGCAGGGACAGGGCGCAAGCGAAACACGCCCCACGTATCTCTGCAGTTACAATCTGTGCAGGCAAATATGGAAACGAGAGACAATACGTTTAACTACAGAGATCTGGACGAGTCTCTACATCATAATCATAATCTCACCCTCTTACATCCCCCCCTGCCTTTTCCGTACCTCGTCCTCGAGGTATATATAAAAAAACACATATACACATACAGATTAACATTTTTAAGGGTCGGCCAGAGCGTCCCTTTACATCTCAATACAATAAAACACAACTTGTTGAATCATACAACTTGAAGTGGTCTTACCCTACCTACAAGTTGAGTATGTTATCAACTTTGAGGACAAACAAACAAACAACCCGTGCGTATCTGTAGGCCCCTACACACAATCTAGAAGTGGTCTTAACCGTTCAACTAGTTGATGGATAGCAACGAGATTTAACTATCACATTACAAAACACAGCAAAACTAAGACAACAGAGCATGTGGGACAGAACAACTTGAAGCGGTTTTAACCTCTCAACAAGTGTGTTGTCGACATGGCTAGACACACAAACCGTGCAAGCTAAAAGCGGTTTTAACCCTTCAATTAGATGCACACAATGAATGACACAAAGTGGCGTTGCTTAGCACTACAACACCCAGCAATGCGCACATGTCATTACAAATTCCACAGCAATGAACACCCATTGCAATTTTCTCAATCACTAGTGACACAGTGATATATATGGTATTTCCACTCAAGACAATACCCAGCAATGCGCACATGGCATTACAAATTCCTCAGCAATGAACACCCATTGCAATTTTCTCAATCACTAGCGACACAGTGATACATATGGTATTTCCACTCAAGACAATACCCAGCAATGCGCACATGGCATTACAAATTCCACAAAAATAGCAAAGCATCATCCTGCAATGCGCACATGGCATCACAAATTCCTCAGCAATAAACAATCATGGGAATTTCCTCAATCACTAGCGACACAGTGATACATATGATATTACTGAAGACAGTACCCAGCAATGCGCACATGGCATTAGAAATTCCACAAAAATAGCAAAGCATCATTTGCAAATCCCACCATAATAACCAGACCTCGACAAACACATTACAGAAATGCATCTACACTATGAGTGAATACAAAATTACAAGAACACTCTCTGGATTTTTCAAAGAAAATAAAGTGACAGCAGACTTCAAGCCTGCTTACTTTATAATATTACAGCCAATACACGCAGTTTATAACACATCTACAAAATCAAAACATGCAACAGTAGAGTTATATATACTCACGGAAGCTTGATAAGTCCAGGAAAGGAAGTCACTTTTTACACATTATTTTACAGTTCTTATCGTGTCCTCAAAGTCACATTGTCCACCAAGTCAAAAGGCATCATGTCCACACCTAGTGGGTGCCTGACCCACATTGCTACGAGTGGAGCGACGAGGCAGTGGCCAGTGCCTCTCCAGTCACAGCTCCGTCGTGTACTTTAGGCACAAGTCTGATCTGACTATCCCTGTCACAAACTCTCCCCAGTCCCCTGACGCCATGAGGGGAAGGAGTGGAGGAGGCAAGTCCGAAAATGCCTCCAGGGGGTCCTGGATTCCCCCTGCACAGCTCCTCCTCCATCCTAGCTGGCATGACGAACTTAGTGGCAGCAAGGTCCTCGAAGGGGTAGCAAGGGTAGGCTTGCAATGCAAGCCCCACCCCCGCCACGAAGTTCACCTGGCCCTCGCCGCCGAAATGGGGCAGGGCAGGCGGACGGGCCGACCCACACCCGCCGGGCCTGGGGCGATGTCGCCCCGCGGGAACCTGCATCCTCGGCCTCAGTCACAGGAGGAGAGCGGCAGGACCCACGGGATCCTCCGGACATGGTGGGGTGGCGATGGCTGTGCGAGAGCGGGGGGGTGGCGGTGGCTGTACCAAGGCGGCGGGACCCACGGGCTCGTCCGGACATGGTGTGGGGTGGTGGGGCAGGGCAGCGATAGCAGCAGCTCACATGTCAGGGAGGTGAGGGGTGAAGACGATGAGGAAGAGCGGGCAAGTGCCTTAGCAAACCATAGTATTCTTTCTCAGAATAGGCACTGCTTCCATCATCATTTCACCCCATACCTCCTGGACATTTTTGAAGAGTGAACGTGGAGAGAGATGCTCCTGGCATCCTGCTTACGACGTCAGATGACGTAGGGGGTGGTGGTCCTGCTTTGACTCGCGTATCCCACTTCTGACACCAGTTGTAAAAATGGGAGTGTAGTGGTGGTGGGACCTAGGCGCGATGGGCCGGAGCTATAGAGAGGCGTGTGACATCCCTCTGCTCCGTAGCAGGAGAAACCCCCCGATGAAGCAGGGGTGCCCTGGGACCCTTGCTATTGCAGCGCCAGATACTGCATGGTGCCATGGGGCCAGCTGGGCAGCAGGCAGGGAGTGTAGAGGCTGTGCTGGCCTCTCTCTCCCTTCACTCCCTCCAAGGGATCAGCAGATAAGCAAGGCTGGGTTTCGCATTCCACCTTCTTTATTTATAGCAACAGTGCAGTACATAGCCTCCTGCTCTGGCCGAACTCTCTGGCCGAATCTCCCTGGCCCTGTTACACACAGGCTTTATATAGCCATCACGCGGGCCGGAGCGGAGGCGGGCTAGCAGAACATGGTAACGAGATTTCCAGTGGACACGAAATTGTGTTAGCATGACAGCTCCTAAACACTATTTGAAGCTTAAATCACCAATCACATATGGCAAACTCCACTCTGTTTGAAAGTGCGTTAATCGAAGCACAACCTGCGTCAATGCATGAATTCCAAAAGTGATTCATATAGAAATGAATGGCAGTTGAAGTATTTAAAGCGCCAATTGAATCAGACACTTATTCATCATTTTCCATTAATATTATTGTTTACAACTCACGGAGTGCGGGTTGCCATATATGGGATGGTTGATAATGATAAACACTACGTTCCTATTCAATACTACAAACAGTGCATGATACATTAAATGCATAAACTCTAAAATTTGGTGTGATCTCAAACACGCACACAAATGCTAGGAAACGACACATGGGAAAGGCAGTCTGCGCGATCATATATCTCTACAGCAGGGCGCAAGCGAAACACGCCCCACGTATCTCTGCAGTTACAATCTGTGCAGGCAAATATGGGAACGAGAGACAATACGTTTAACTACAGAGATCTGGACAAGTCCCTACGTCATAATCATAATCTCACCCTCTTACACATCCAAGGTGAAAAAAATCTTGAGAGACTGCGACCTTGAAGAAAATGTATGGATAGAACAGAGTTAATGATGAGACTGCATTGTTGAGAAATCTGAGACAGGCTGACGAGCAGATTTTTCGAACTCTGGAAAGAAAGAGTACTTGGTAGCCAGAGATATTCTTTCTACAGACAATTTAAAGACTCGTGTATGACTGAACATTATCTCTACGACATAGACAAAAGAGTGTTCAGAGATATTTACGTACGTTTTCTCATGGGCATCACTGAATTGTACATCCATTAGCTAAGATATGACAGAAGAGCTGGAAAGTATGTCCTCTATGCAGAGAAAAGTATGAGACGGAGGAGCATTCCTTCTCTGTTGCCCGATTGTACGATTTAAGAGAACGCTATATATTTCCACATCTAGACCTAACTTGTCAAAATCCGGTGAAATATTTGTTGGCATCTAACCAAATGTACATCATAAGAGCGATAAGTACATATCTATATAGAGCCTTCAGGCGCAGACAGGAAGCTCTGGAGTCTACAGAGCACGACAGTTTTTTTCTCGACTAATGTTTGGCTATATCTATAATGTGCATTTGCCCCTACATGTTAAATCAAAACATGTGGTTTATTGTAACACTTGAAAAGGGCCGGTGGCCTTATCAATAAACTCGTTCGTTCGTTCTCTCTCTCTCTCTTTCTCTTTCTCTCTCTCTCTCTCTCTCTCTCTCTCTGTATCTGTCTCAGTCTCTCACAGATGGTAATGTCAATATCGTTTTCAGTGCTTCCATGAGTGAGTCTGATCGTTTTCAAGTACTGTTTAGGACCAGATAAAACACCAAACGACCTCGCGAAAAATTACCACTTCACATAATCATGCTTTGATTGAATGGGGATTTTGTATTTTCTTAGATGGACACTTCTGGCAACTTGCTTGTGACATTGGGGGTGGGGGGTTGGGGGTGGGGAGAAAAGGAAGAAATGGCAGAGGATATTGTTCCATACATGAGACACCTACCCACACAGAGCACCTGCCACATGATGACACTTTTCCATATATGAGACACCTACCCATACAGAGCACCTGCCACATGATGACATTATTCCATACTTTGGACACCTACCCACACAGAGCACCTGCCACATGAGAACACTGGTCGAAGGTAGAGCTGCAGTTCAGGATTCCCACGTCGTGTATGACTGAAACATGCGCATGGCCATGCTTTGTAAGAGCGTGCGATGTTTGGAAGAATTACAGGTGACGTGGGTGCATGTCTATTATAAGTGCATGGCTGACGTGTGCAACAGTGATCTACAGTAGGGACACTTTTCATTCGACCCCAGTGTAATGAATTTCGTTGGGATTTCAAGTCTCACGGTAAATTGTTTCAGCTAAAGTTTCAGTGTTATTCATTATGATTCAATGTCATAAATGTACTATCCGAAGTAAAGACGAATGGACCCAAAATAAATAGTGGGATAGTGAAGTATGAGAGTAATGATGACGGTGATGTTTCTTCATTTCAGAGACACATCGCATTACTGGAAAACCCCTGTCAACCCTGTTAATTTAATGAAACATAGACGTTAGCCAGGTACATCACCATTGCGATTTGTTGATACAGGAAGAAGCACTTTATTCTAGAACCTTCTCTTCACTTCAAGAATAAAGCTTGAAACACTTTGGATGGCCATAAGTGAAGTTAATAATCGATGTTTGCCATTAGTCCAATTTCATCATCCCGTTTATAATTAGTTTCTAGAACGAAAAATTGGTTCCTGAAGGGAAAAAGTTTAGGAAGTAAATATTTTTTTCATTGCCTGCGCACTCAGTTCGCCCTTTTCGACATGGCAAAGAGCAAGGTCGTCTGCACCATTCACACTCCCTGCGGGTAGATCAGTCCATGCACACGACTGCACACTCGCATGTGTGCCGACTAGTCTTCTTACCTCCAACGACCTCATAGGCGTAGTTGCTGCTGGACCCGTCCATGCAACGGTACAGACCGCTCTCGGCGGGGCCCGTGTAATCGAAGGTCAACCCGGCCAGGTTGTTGAGGTCAGTGATCTGTGCCCCCGAGGGCAGACTGGACAGCTTCTTGGCCCACGTGAGCTGGTGCTGCCTCAGGGCTCCAGTCACGTGACACTCGATCTGCACCTTGTCCCCCACGCGGGGCGTTGTCCAGTTGCTCATCCACACCACGGGGGCCCTGTGGGTGGCAGGAAGGAGAGGGAGATCATAGGAAAGCATTGTCTGCACCAGAGAAAAATGGATACCGCGAGGTTTCAAAAGGTGGGTTAGGAGAGGTTGGAGTCTGATTGGTCTGAACCACACTGGGGCTTTTAACGGATTTATTCACACGTATGCAACGTCACGGATACAATTTGAAACGTATAATTGGGGAACAGTTTCTTTTATTTGCCTTCGTGTAGCATCGGTTTAATTTCACGAAAGATCATCCAAATGAAAAGTATCCACAGCTCCGTCAATACAAGTAAGTCTCTGATACTCGAGTTCAAGTCATAAACT
>JAWQFJ010001701.1:37500-40000 GCA_034096865.1 Theodoxus fluviatilis
TGATCGCGCACATCATGACGGGGAGGATTGCAATTCAGTATTCATTTTCTCAGCGTCCCAGATGGTTGGAAGACTTTACTATCAAACCACACTGAATAAACCTGACATGGTCTTTAGTTACTTTGTTTGACTGTTATTTCTAACCTCAATGTATCTTAAAGCTCCTCCTCGTGCTACTCCCTTTTCAGCTACACTTGCTGCTCCTTCTCCTCTCCTCCATCCACTTTCATTTGCCTTTCTTCCTCTTTTCACCTTTCTATGTTCCTGCTCCCTCTCTTCATCCTCTACCTTCTTCTTCTCTTAGTCCTCCCCAACTTAAACACACACACACACACCCAAACATCCCCCCCCCCCGGCAACTGCTCCTTCTGATCCTCCTCACCGCCCGATGCCTGGCAGGAGATGGCGTTGCCACTGAGGTTGAGGTTGCAGTAGTCCGTGTCGCAGCAGCTCGGGCACAGTTCCAGGTGGTTGAGAATCTTCTCTGGGCGGCATTGCTGCTTGGAAAGTCGGGGTACTCTTGTAAGACTCGTTGGAAACAGTAGCACGTGTGTCAAAAATGCATAGGAAGGTGCGGGCTGAACGTGATAAGGCAAATTTTGCTCTCTCTCTCTCTCTCTCTCTCTCTCTCTCTCTCTCTCTCTCTCTCTCTCTCCAATGTCTTTGATATCGAAACAGACCACTAACATGTATCTAGTAACCGGATTTTCTCTGTGATCTGAATTCTATAACCATCTACACAGAGTTAATACTCGTACTTGTTTCATACATTCCGTGTATGGAATAACGGTCGAGATTCTACGGTTGAAATTGTGTTTTGTATAATATTTATAAAGCAAAAACAGGAAGTAGTATTAGGAAGGGACTCGATTCGTATGGTTGCCACTCACGTTGGATGCCAGTGCACAGCCCATGTTGTAGTAGAGGAAGGTGCCTCCTACTGTCACCTTGCCTGTGTAGCACACCTGGGGTGGGGTGAAAAATCATGTGAGGACAGTTCGCTGAACTGACACTTTATTAGTCCACTTAGGAACTTGCGTAGACTTTCGAATCAGGGCGCAGATGCCAAAGCCGTTTAGTAGGAAGCATTTGATTTGATTATCGGCTGCATCGCCTGATTGCGATAGTGCCTGATTTAATAAATCAGTTGGTGTCATTCCGTATTAGTTTGCAGTAAATTCGGGTGGAAACATTTTTAGACACTTGTATGAAACAAATTATTGATCAAAATACCATAATAAGCCTCTGTATATAACTACAAATCCTGACAGACTAATGGAAGACTGCACCAACCAGGTGTGCAGTGCCTGCATTCTAAAGTCTTGTCAAAACTTTTGAACAAATTTCTTTGAATGCATCGTTCACTGCAGATCTACAGAGGTGTGGGTGTGACACAGAGAGTTGGCTTGAAACCGCGAGTGAATTTTTGTAAATTATTTACAGAATGAAATTAATGATCGAGACATGTCTATTACAGACACTGTAATGAATTTTGTTAGTGCAGTTTTGGTACACCATTGTTGTATGGCAATCACTCCACTTGCATACGTGCTGTAAGAAGGAATAAAAGGCTTTTGGGGTGGGACTGGAGGAGATAAACTAGTCATGGAAGGGGGAGAGAACTGGTCTGAACTGAACTGAACTTTATTCAGAGACCAACTGCTCATTTAACAGGATAATGATATTCAAGTACCAACGCTCTATCTTTTTGCTATTTTCAAGGCATAGAATATTAACATCGACACCTCAAATGTTAACCGATTTTAAAAATATTTTTAAAAGTCTTTACATGCCGTACAATTTACCTCTCCAAGAGATCAGTAGGCCTATATGATTTGACACAATCGAAAAGGAAATGTTTTTCGTTTTTAATGTATATATGTTACCGGAAACAAGCGGAGCCAGGAATTACGCGTAATCCCTAAGCGTTTTAGTGAATACGCGTAATAACTGTTTCACTCGGGGATTACGCGTAACCACTGAAATTTCCAGTGATTACGCGAAATTCCTGAAAAACGACCCCAGTTATTACGCGTAATCCCTGACACTCTGATACCGTGTACTTTAATGTATTCTTGCATTTTTAATGCATTTGTTTAATGTTGGTTTTGTTGTGCCAGAAAATATGTTTCAGAAATAAATAATTTTGTTTTGAAATGTTGATCTGGTATTGCAAATACATCATATTGCTTTTGTAGTGCTGAATCTTAAACGTGCTTCCTTTCCCTCTCCATGCGACTAATGCAAACAAAGGCTGGCAGCATACAGATGATACAGAATTTTATTAGTTCAGAATTTTATTAGTTTATTACTTTATTAGTTTAAAAAACATAGCGTAAATGCTCAGTTTAAAAGCATCGAAAGTGTTGGTTCCAAAACAATTCTGAAAAAAAAATCATGGCGGCAAGGAACGTTTGCACTACATTGTCACTTGTTGAAACAATTAAGGCTGCTATGGCAGCGTGAGTTGCACTTAAGCCCGGCTTTAAAGCATCTGCAT
>JAWQFJ010001701.1:45000-54559 GCA_034096865.1 Theodoxus fluviatilis
TACTTTGACAGATTCCAAGCTTTTCCTCTTTCCTTCCCTCCTTCCTTCCTTCTTTCTGTCTCTCTCGTGAACGAGGAAGAAACCGCATGCAATGAATATGTGTGCCAAGGGGCGTTACTGCAACAGGTTCTTACAGGTGTCGTGGCAGAGTTTTTGGTCGTTGCAGAAGTCCCCCTGGCAGCAGTCCTCGCACAAGGTGATGTCTCCGTTTGGGCCACCCGTGTCACGTCGCCCTACCACGTTCAGGGACGCGATCTGGCTGCACCTCTGGTGGTCAATGGACACAAACCTTAGGCTCTACTTGTCGTCTCAGTCATGGTCAATTTAATCACCGAGCCATTTCGGGATGCAAACGGGCTGATACATGCGTTTAATTGACGTGTTTGACAAATTTGATGAGCAAAATGGCTAGATTTTATCACATCTAATCAGGATATTGCAGTTATCACGGCTTCCAATGTAACACTGCCGTTTGCGAGTGTGAAAAGAGCGACCATGTTGTCATATGACAGCTTTCGTTTGCCTGATCAGAGTGACATAAATGAGATAGCAAGTTTTCCCGAGTGAAATTATCGGTAATTTTGACATCCTTACTACTATGCTGCATGGAAAATTATCCCTGAAACCCACAGAAACCAAAATCATTGACGCATGTAGTGATGCCATTTGAATGTTGGGCTTTAAGGAAACTTGTGTAAATTTATAACTGGTTCGTTTTACCTTTGAATGAATAGATAAGTGCACAAAGTGAACATACAGCAACGCTGCCGCAGCCTACGTTGTAGTAGGATCCCGTTCGAGATCTCATCTGATTGACGACACATTGCTGAAGAAAATAAGGACAAGGCATTAAATGCGACAATAAAATTCTGAGCACGTGGTGTGTGTGCGCGCGCGCGTATATGTGTGTGTGTATGTGTGTGTGTGTGTGTGTGTGAGTGTGTGTGTGTGTGTGTGTATGTGTGCATGTGTAAGGGAAGGGTGGGGGGCGTGTGAATGTGTATTCTAGAGTTGAAATGACAGTTTCGCCTAATTGTTTACACGAAAGTGTTGTAATAAAGTTAACTTTTGGCTCCTCGACAAAAATAAAATAATTAAGTGACAGAGAAAAGGTAGATAGGCCTACTCGATTTTGGAATAATTTCCATGCAGGACTTTCATAGCAATACTTTTAGATATATCGTAAATACCGCAGAATCTTCCAACGCCGGACTGCGCATTGCACTTACATATATCATTGGCAATGAAGACAACGTTTCATATCTTAAATTGTGCCGGCTCTTCATTTGCATGCAAAAAGACATGCAGACATACCTCGGTGGAAGCACAGCGGACAGTGTTGTCGCATCGACCCAGTGACTCCACTTTGTCACACTGCAGGCAGCGTGGGCCTGGGGTCATAGAACGAACGACTTAGACCTGCCACACACGTCAAAAGGCGCTTCTATGTCCACCAGGCAATTAACATCGCTCAGTGACAAGGCAGCTTCCATAACAGCCAATCAGAATGAGCTATGATACTGCAATGATGATGCTTATAGGTGCAAATGCAAGGTAAATGTACCTGTATGTGCCCTGCTGTATGCTTACTAGCATCATCGACCATGATAATTATGATATTGCAGTTTACTTACCGAGGGTTGTCACCGCGCTTAGGACAGAGAACAATATCAGCAGCCCCGCTGGAACAGAGGTCACCAGAGGGTCTTAAAGCTGATACATCGCAATCCAATATTGTCTTTACAACAGCTCTTTCCATGATTGCCAGTGTTAAACAGATGTGACCGTACATGATTAAAAACAAGGCTCGAGTAGGAAAAATGACCAAATAATATATTTAAACCGCAATATCATTCATTCATTCATTCAATGCATATTGTAATTTTAAAAATTTGCTCATAGAGCAGGGGCGGATCAGTTCATTTTTGGTGTGTGTGTGTGTGTGTGTGTGTGTGTGTGTGTGTGTGTGTGTGTGTGTGTGTGTGTGTGTGTTTCCAAACTTTTTTTAGGAACGAAAGCGCTAAACCGACACCGCAAAGCGGGAGGGGGGGGGGGGGGGGGAGGGGGGGGAGGGGGGGGGGGAGGGGAGGGAGGGGGGGGAGGGGGAGGGGGGGGGAGAAGGCTGCAAAATGGTGCAATCTGGTGCATTCTGATGATCATCATTGCCAGTTTCAGGCAGCAGATTTTGTTACTGAAAAAAATCTCTCTTTTTTTTGCTGTTTGGGAGGGTTTCCGGAAACCCCGCAAACCCCTCCCCCCACCCCCACCCCCACCCCCGTCCGCCCCTGTAGGCCTACAGGACATATGTTTATTTATTTATCATTCATTCATTATTCATTTTTTTTCTATCTATCTGTATGTCTGTCTGTCATTCTGTCTAATCTATCATCTATCTATCATCTATCTATCTAATCTAATCAAAATCTTATCTAATCTAATCTAATCTAATCAATCCATCCATCCATCCATCCAATTTAGTAATTTATCCACCCATCCATCCATCCAATTTAGTAATTTATTTACTTATTCATGTTTTACAGTAATGTACAGTTCAGGAACGCCATTACGTAACATAGTGCGCTGAATACCTTTCTGGGCGTTTGCTCAAAAACTTTTGTGCAAACTTTAATCTTGTTTCTCATATACGGCCACAAATAATTAAGCGGCGCTTCATGCTCATGCAGCCGTGTAGCGTGCAAAATAGTAACCCGTGCAAAACAGTACCCGGAAGTCATCGCAGAGTTATCTGCGAGGGACGTGCTGAGAATTCCACTCTAAAAAGAGACGGCACCCGCCACTCCGCCTGACTGACTTGGCACGCCCGGGGAGTTATGTTAAGATCCGGCCGCGTAAATATATCTGCGTTTTGTGACAAACGTCTTGCTCGGCGGTACTGTACTCCATGCACCTTAACGGTGCGCGTGATTCGGGTGTAATCTTAAGCTAAACGACGTTTATTGGCGCTGCTGAAATGGTCGAAGTCGGAAACATTCGGAACGTCGTTTAGCTTAAGATTACACCCGAATCACGCGCACCGTTAAGGTGCATGGAGTACAGTACCGCCGAGCAAGACGTTTGTCACAAAACGCAGATATATTTACGCGGCCGGATCTTAGCATAACTCCCCGGGCGTGCCAAGTCAGTCAACGGTCGCGTTTTATAAAACCAGACTACAAACAGACTACAGGGAGGTGACTCCCATATTATTTCCGGCAGGGGAGACGGCTTTACACGGGGAAAAACTTTTTTGAACGCTACATCATGTGTTAAACTACACAAATGCACCAAAACCTCGTAAAGCAACTAATGCGTCGTTTGTCGGGATATATTCCATGCGAAGAACAGGTGCAGGAGCGGTAAATTGCATAAAGCACGTCCCTCGCAGATAACTCTGCGATGACTTCCGGGTACTGTTTTGCACGGGTTACTATTTTGCACGCTACAAGCCGCCATGGTGCTCTCGATTCAGACTCGTACGTTTGTCTATCAGCAGAAACATAGTTACCTCCCTTGATGCCCCTTCGATTACGTTCGTTCGGCATGCATGTTTGCTATTATAATTTAGCATTGTCAAAACAGGTCAAATTAAGGCACGTAACGACTGATAGGTCCCCAGACATACACTGAAGTTTCATCGTTTGAAGGCACGTAACGATTGATAGGTCCCCAGACATACACTGAAGTTTCATCGTTTGAAGGCACGTAACGATTGATAGGTCCCCAGACATACACTGAAGTTTCATCGTTTGAAGGCACGTAACGATTGATAGGTCCCCAGACATACACTGAAGTTTCATCGTTTGAAGGCACGTAACGATTGATAGGTCCCCAGATATACACTGAAGTTTCATCGTTTGAATGCACGTAACGATTGATAGGTCCCAGACATACACTGAAGTTTCATCGTTTGAAGGCACGTAACGATTGATAGGTCCCCAGACATACACTGAAGTTTCATCGTTTGAAGGCACGTAACGATTGATAGGTCCCCAGATATACACTGAAGTTTCATCGTTTGAAGGCACGTAACGATTGATAGGTCCCCAGACATACACTGAGGTTTCATGCTTTAACTAATCCATCGCTAGGGAAAGTTCATTCATTTGCGTTTTAGGACTGAAATAGGTTTGTAATTTTGATTTTGTATGGGATAATATGTTTACAATCGTTCCATTTACAACAAGCGTCTGATAAAGGCGCGTAGCTCCGAGAGCCAGCAGCGACGACAACAATTCGTGAACTAAGAGTTCCCTGTTAATTAAGTCACTATTCGGTATCTTACGTCCAACTCCGACTTACTGTACCCTTTACACACAAGCATTAGTGTCATGAACGTCTCACAGAGCTTACTGGGGGAAGAGCTCCACCTGTAGGCTTCCATCTTGGACCAGCACGGAAATGACGCAACTTCTGACGTCTATGGAGATCGCATTGTCTCAGCCCCAATCACTGTCCCTCTTGTCGTAACCCACCCCCGACCCCCTAGCTCTTGTCTACGGGTTCACAAAATTTCCGGGCATGTGGCTAGATCAGCTGCTGTGAGATAAGAAAGGCAACTTCTGCCCAGCAAACTTCAGCTCAGATAGGAGCTCACCTACAGTGTCTCTCTATATAACTCAAAGCATTTAGTCATAAGTCACGAAGGAAACCAGAAATAATCCATAAAAATAAAAATGTTCAGACGTTACGAGGAAAGACTTAGTCGAAGCAACGACTGGGAACGCGTGGGAAGCCACAACGACCTCCTAAACCCTATGTTTCCCATATCACTCGCAATTTGAGTGTCAAGTGTAGGTCTCTGTCCTTGTAACTTTATCAATGCGTGACTGCCCGTTTGTATATCGTCTCTCTCTCTCTCTCTCTCTCTCTCTCTCTCTCTCTCTCTCTCTCTCTCTCTCTCTCTCTCTCTCTCTCTGTCTGTCTGTCTGTCTGTCTGTCTGTCTGTCTGTCTGTCTGTCTGTCTGTCTGTCTCTCTGTCTGTCTGTCTGTCTGTCTGTCTGTCTGTCTGTCTGTCTGTCTGTCTGTCTGTCTGTCTGTCTGTCTGTCTGTCTGTCTGTCTGTCTGTCTGTCTGTCTGTCTCTCTCTCTCTCTCTCTCTCTCTCTCTCTCTCTCTCTCACACACACACACACACACACATATTGATCATATTCTTCATATACCTTACCAACTGTTGTACATAAATTAGCTACTGTGTATTTTTTTCTTATCTATCCATGTTTTCATATCTTTATGAGCAAGGACAATTTGTAAGATAGGCAAAAATGACTAAAATTTCATCCTTGGTAAATAAAGAATCAATCAAATCTCTCTCTCTCTCTCTCTCTCTCTCTCTCTCTCTCTCTCTCTCTCTCTCTCTCTCTCTCTCTCTGTGTGTGTGTGTGTGTGTGTGTGTGTGTGCTAACGCGTGCCTGCCACTTTCCCCGCTTCTTCTTCATCTTCTTGTTTGCTCTCTGATAATTGCAATTAAAAAGTATGGACGAAACCACCTTAGGCGTTCCAAAGACTGTTTAGGACGCTAAAAAATCCGCATTGTAATGCGATGAATTTGCCCAAGAGAGGATTGATTTCAACTGACCGGGTGAATGCCAGTCCATTCTATTCGATGCCAAGACTTTCAAGGAACCCAAGTGTTCCCGTCAGGATGAAGAGATAGGCATTGGTGGTAATAAAAGGTAAAGGTGCTTCTTATATATACTGCTACTTTTCACCTATGCATCGGTGCTCAGACGCTCAAGTTTACCCCCAGTTCATCGGGCTACTTTATATCTCCAACACCATCTCATCTCCCTGGGGAAGCATGCAACAAGGCTGCGGATAGAGCGCCAAAGATGTTTTTCACAATTTTCCAGCTCAGCCATCACAGGTAGCCATTTTATTCCTGAGTGTGGAAAAGCGATGTTAATTAAGCACCTTGCTCAAGAGTGTAACTCTGGGATCCGAACGGTTTCGAACGCCGTGCACTAACTGCAGTCAAGTGCAGATCAAGCACTCTACCCACCAAGCCACAGAGCTCCTAGCGTGCTTTCTGATGGTTACGCCCGAGTTCTGTTCTGTAGAGCCTCCCTTTCGCTGGCAGTTTCACCGGCTGAGCAGTTTAGCAAAGTCTTAGTTGTATCCGCCTGATCAAGGGAGAATTGTTCATGTGCTGTCAATCCATTCACCATTTCGTTTACACTGCGACTTTATTTGAACCATTCGCTCAATCAGGCAAAATTCATGAAGACCTCGAAACAGTCGTTTAATCTGTGGTCTTTGTCCTCACGTGAAATCCAATCTTAAAGAACTTGAAAAAATTGGCCAATTCACTCACTTCATTGAAATGCTTGGGATTTTTCATCTTAATGTTTTCTGCTATAATCTTAGAATTTTAAGATGGGGCAGGTCATCCCAAAGCAGCCGAGGCAGCCTCACTTCTGGTGTGGGAGACAAGATGTAAGGCTGAAAAGGCGGGACTGCATAGCCACAGAGGTCCTCATTCCAGCCAGTGAGTCGTGCAAGGCATGGCGGGCAGGTGGAACAGACGGCAGCCCAGATAGGATGAAGAGGACCAGTCAAGCTGCGACACGTCGTCCAACATAGAGAATTTCCCATCTGCTCAGGACGCTCTCCCCAATGGCGCATAGTGCTGCATGGGTCTTGTGTTGGAGACACTGAAGCAGGCCCCGAAAACTATGTCCACCGGTTCTAGTAATGAGGGGAACGTCTAGTGGCTCCCACCTCAATAATTCGTTCCATAAGTCCCCTCAAATGATCTGACGGCGATCTATCGTTTTTTGCCATAAAAGAATAACATCTGATAGTTCGATGGTTTGTCTTGAATTTAATTCCACATGACAAGTTACATCAAAGATCTTGGAATCAAACGAAACTGCCGACTGTAGGAACAGTGTATGCTTCTTCAGGTCCACAGAACGGGTGTTGGATAGCTCCACCTACCTCCACCCTCGCTTGGAAATTGCTGAAAGACAGAAAAGTCAGTTGAGATGAACATGATGATGACGACGACGACGACGAGGAGGAGGAGGAGGAGGAGGAGGAGGAGGAGGAGGACGACGACGACGACGACGACGATGATGATGATGATGATGATGATGATGATGATGATGATGATGATGATGATGATGATGATGATGATGATGATGAATGATGGTGGGTGGATGGGTGGTGGATGATTGGTGGTTGGTGGTTGGTGTGTGGTGTGTGGTGGTGGTGGTGGTGGTGGTGGTGGTGGTGGTGGTGGTGGTGGTGGTGGTGGTGGTGGTGGTGGTGGTGGTGGTGGTGGTGGATGATGAGGATGATGAGATGAGGATGATGAGGATGATGATGAGGATGAGGATGATGATGAGGATATGAATTATATAGCCAGTTAGCCTTCATAGACTGTGTAAAGCCATTGACCATGAAAAGCACAAGAGCACATTAGAGAGAGCAAGTCAAGTTGTGAATTTCCTCGTTATTCGTCCCTTGCTAATGCTAATCTCGTAGAGAGAAGCTGTGGGTCTATTCTCATCCCCAACATACAAGAGATAAAAGGTCATATTTCAGTAGGACTGAATGGACGACGTCACAAACACCCAAGAAAGATAGGATCATCAGTTTCAATAAACTAACAAATATGCTCAAAGGAAATGATATCGTGCTTATAGTAAACAAACACGAAAAAGAACCTACATTAACACCTACACTAAGAAAGAAAACTATTATCAATAAAATTACTCTTGCTTACACATTTATGTGTGATGTGTGAAGGCACTAGCCATTGATATGATCAGTCTCACATACTGATCTATGTCAAAGTAAGGAACATCCATTACAAACAATTCCATAACAACAAACAAACAAACTCGACGTCAATTATTGTGGTTTGGAACGGCTGAAAAACATTATGTGAATGACCAGTCTTATCCGTAGAATCGGCTGACAGTTGTTAAGAGTTAATGACCCCACATTGCATTGTGAAAATTTCCTCATTAACGCATTCCCTGTTCTTCATTTGTACCACATGTTGAAGGTGAAGGCAATACCCTGCAGCAATACAACTCTATACCAAAGCAATACAGGAGTATTACAGAGACCAAGAAACAAAGGGACCCTTACTAAACTGCTTGACAGAAAACGATTAATTTTCGTGAAACGAAAAATGTTGATTGTACACCTTACAGTTCACTGTATTTCACTTTGTCCGTTGATATTTTGTCATTGTTGTTACTGCTGTCGATGCAGTACGAAAGTTAAACCAGTGTGACGGACATGCGCTTCACAGTCGGGTAAGCTGATATCTTCGAGAGCAGTTCAATTCCCCACATACATGTAGCGTGCGCACTGCTTTGATAGCGACCATAAGCATTTCTCAATGACAAGAAAACGCTCCTGTGCTGGGGCCTGTTCTCTTTGTACTGTACACTACTCCTCTGTCCACTGTCATCCAGCAACATGCAGTCAACCATTATCTTTTCGCAGACGATACACAACTTGAACAAGCATGCAAGCCCACAGAAAGCCAAGAACTGGTGCATACTCTTGAGAAGTGTTCTTCTGATATTAAAGCCTGGATGTCTGCAAACAAGTTAAAGTTGAATGATGAAAAAACTGAAGCCCTTCTTTTCTCTGGATCTGCTGCTGTGAATCCTACTCCTCCTTCTACTATTACAATAGGTTCTACAGAAATCACTTTCTCCGACAGTGCCAGAAACCTTGGTTTCATCATGGACTCTCACCTCTCAATAAAGCAACACATCGCCAAAGTCTGCCAAACCTGCTACTACGAGATCAGAAGAATAGGTTCCATCAGAAAGTTTCTCACAGTAGAAGCTACAAAAACCCTGGTACCGTCCTGTATTCTGTCTAGAATAGATTATTGCAACTCTCTTCTGATAGGCTGTCCTGACACTACACTCCAACCTCTGCAGAAAGTCCAGCACTGTGCCGCCCGCCTCATTTACAGAGTGCGTCACAACCTTGCACTCCTCTCACGATAAATATCCACCGGTTGCCTGTTCCTGACCGCATCGACTACAAAGCTGCACTCTTATGCTATTACTTCTTCACTGAATCTGCTCCCGCCTACTTTTCTCACCTTATTTTTCGTTACATTCCTGCTCGCACACTCCGTTCTTCTGCTGACACCCAACTCCTCATCCCAGGTGACTACAATCGCAAATCTCATGGCTTCCGCTCTTTCTCATTCTACGGCCCTCATCTTTGGAATTCACCGCCTCACCATGTCAGACACTCCGATTCTATCACCTCCTTCAAGTCTAATCTTAAAACACATATTTTACAGCAATATTTGAAACGAGTTAGTTAGAAGAACATGTTCCAACTCCCCCCCCCCCCCCCTTGACATTTGATTTGGACATCTGTGTACATACTTGTATATTTTTACTTGATTGCTTATTTGTGATTTGTTTGCGTAACGTTGGGTCGTATGTTTTCTTCTAAGCATGGCTGACTATATGTATGTACAGAGCATGTGTATGCAAATATGTATGGTACTGTCTTTTTTGTATTATCTGTTGTCACATGCGCTTAGAACCACTGGGTAAGGCGCATTATAAA
>JAWQFJ010001701.1:54569-88342 GCA_034096865.1 Theodoxus fluviatilis
CTGGCATGGAGCCTGGACAGCCCCAGGAGGGTCCAGCCAACCCAGAGCAGGCACGCTTCACCCAGGGCCGAATGCTGCCCACCAATGCCGAGGTGGAGAAGTGGCGCGCCGAGAGGCAGAACCAGGAAGGCCCGCCAGGAATAGCGCCTCCCTTTGGCAACCGCAACCCTGAGTTCCATGGAGATCGGAAGAGAGGCAGGGACCAGGACATGGAGCGATAGATGCAACGAGGACGTTGCCCATCAGAACTCCGGGGCGAGTGTGACAATGTGGACGTTTTGTCACGGAAATGTGTGGACTATGTATGTTCCTAGCTGCTCTGTAGCAGACGACAGCAATTCTCTCTTCTTCCTTTCCTCCCTCAGCTCGCTGGCAGGGGTCAGCCTCTTGTCCAGCACCAGAGAATATTAGGTTACAATATTAGGTTACACCCTCCCCACCGCAGATCTGTTGTCAATTAAGAGCCTCAGAGAGTGGGCGCAGGAATATCATCTTATCTTGTTTTTGGTTAAATTAGTTAGAAGGAAATAAAACTAAATACCATTGTAAATTTGTTAGGGCGCAAGCTTCTATGTTGTCTAGTGATGATTGAGGGTTGGTGGAAAGGTTTAGTTGTATCGCCCCAATTCGAAATCTGCAGAGTCAGCGCTGGGCGCTGCTATACTTAGTAACAAGGGTCAAAAGGTGAGGCCCGTTGCTACCCTCTCGTCGTGTCGGGGGAGGGGTATTCGAGATCGGAATGTGGGGGGTAGATGAAACTTACGAAAGCTCACATGGCAGCCGCGTGTGCTTAGCGTCCCCACGTGACAGCAACTCTAGTCCTTGATTGGACAACTACCCGCAGGGGCAGATGACCGTTGCGGTTTTTGGCGCCTTGAGCGTCAGTCCATGCTCGCAGCTCGAGTGGGCAGGGTGGGTTGTGGTGTCTGTCGCGCCATGGGCCCCCAGGAGGCATGGCGCCTCGCTGGGGGGAGCTCATACCGTTTGAGGGAGAGTTCTGTCTCCCGAGGGTACAGCCACCGGACGGTCCTAGCCCGTGCTTGGGACTCCGTGATGGACTTGAGTGTCTGCATGGTTGGGGTTGCGGTGAATTTGCACATGTAACAACAGTGCAAGAGGTTTGTGCGCTTTTCCCATGTTGTATAAACTACTTTTTCATGTTTTATTGTACTTACTATGATTTTATGCATAATGGTTGTCAAAGCTGTGTATTCATGGACCCCTCCCCTTGTGGCTGGTCAATGGAAACTTATATTTGAACCAGAAGTAGCGTTAGTATGTTGGCATGAGATTCTAGAGTAAGGGACCAGAGATTTTGTAGAAGGCAATGTTTCCATGTAGTTGGGATAGTTCTACACTATTACTATATTGAACTTAAGTTCTGGCAGTCTTTTGCTATGTCCAAGTGACCATCACTACTAGTAATTTGACTATGGTATGTCAGGATGCCTTGGTGGAGCAATGTATGGTAGGTACATGTGCTTGGTCGCCTTACACTGGATCAGGTGATTTGTAACTCAGATAATGCTCCTGGGAAATAGTCATGATAGGATTACTCATGGACTATGGAGTGCTTAATTGGTAGATGTTATTCCCCATGGATACTCTATCATTTGGGCTGGGTCGTCCGGAGTTGTCTAGTTACACTGCTATTCTATAGGCAAATGAGTGACCCATTCACTGTTGTCATTTGGAATGTTAGCATCACCACCTCGTGTTCAGTTGCAACAACAAATATTACCCGTTCACTGTAGGCTTTCCCTTTTCTATATAATAACACAACTTAATCTGCTGAATTATCTGTAATTGCCTCGACCATTACATTACGGAGGATAGCATTTATGCTTGATTTTCTAGTCTAGATATTGTAAGTGTAATCAATGTAATCCACATACTCCATTTTCTTTGCAATTCCACTAAGTTTGTTGCTGTGTGATTGTCCTGAATAATTGTTCGACCTGGCTTCTGATATTTCCATGCTCTGCCACCACCATATAGGCCACTTTAGTAATGCCATGTATTGATTGTGTGGATTGAATTGACTTTGTTCTTTTGTCTTTTATCAGTCTGCCATCGTGCTTTTTGTTTTAATCCAGCTAGTAACAATAAATCTTTAAGAAATTGCGAACGCTGTTCCCTATCATTTAAGAACCTTCACCTTCCTTTCCTTCTCCCCGCCCTTCATCTACTCTTCCCCGATCATCATCACCAATTAACCCCCCCCCAACATCCACTATCCCATTACACAAAGAAACAAAGATCGTGTATAAACACATTTGGAGAGAAAGGATGTTGGCGTAGTTTCAGCATCGTGAATATGGACAGACCAACGAATAGTAACCATAGATGAATAATCCTACATCAGGATCTATCTTAATTGTTTCCCAATAATATGTCCAAGTAATAGAAGATCATTGTGCTTACTTGCTGATATTTTTATTTTTCACCCGCGATCTCCAGCCTACGCCTGAACTGAAGTTAACCAACTGATTTCAAACATGAATTCCTTTATGTGTCTACCGGGAGAAGACTTTTCTTTGAATGCGTAGAAATATTAAGTTAATTTTCAAAATTCATTTCATACTCTTATTTCAATAACATAATGCGTAAACCGTTCATTTGATTTACTTTGACAGATCCCAATTTTTCCTCTTTCCTTCCCTCCTTCCTTCCTTCTTTGTGTCTCTCTCGTGAACGAGGAAGAAACCGCATGCAATGAATATGTGTGCCAAGGGGCGTTACTACAACAGGTTCTCACAGGTGTCGTGGCAGAGTTTTCGGTCGTTGCAGAAGTCCCCCTGGCAGCAGTACTCGCACAAGGTGGTGTCTTCGTTTGAGCCACCCGTGTCACGTCGCCCTACCACGTTCAGGGACGCGATCTGGCTGCACCTCTGGTGGTGAATGGACACAAACCTTAAGCTCTACTTGTCGTGTCAGTCATGGTCAATTTGGTCACCGAGTCATTTCGGGATGCAAAACTATAAAAACGGGCTGATACATGCGTTTAATTGACGTGTTTGACAAATTTAATGAGCAAAATGGTTAGATTTTATCACATCTAATCAGGATATTGCAGTTATCACTGCTTCCAAATGTAACACTGCCGTTTGCGAGTGTGAAAAGTGCGACCATGTTGTCATATGACAGCTTTCGTTTGCCTGATCAGAGAGACAGAAATGAGAGAGCAAGTTTTCCCGAGTGAAATTATCGGTAATTTTGGCATTCTTCCTACTATGCTGCATGGAAAATTATCCCTGAAACCCACAGAAACCAAAACCATTGACGCACCTAGTGATGCCATTTGAATGTTGGGCTTTAAGGAAACTTGTGTAAATGTATAACTGGTTCGTTTTACCTTTGAATGAATAAATAAGTGCACAAAGTGAACATACAGCAACGCTGCGGCAGCCTACGTTGTAGTAGAATCCCGTTTGAGATCTCATCTGATTGACGACACATTGCTGAAGAAAAAAGGACAAGGCATTAAATGCGACAATTAAATTCTGAGCACGTGGTGTGTGTGCGTGTGTGTGTGTGTGTGTGTGTGTGTGTGTGTGTGTGTGTGTGTGTGTGTGCGTGCGTGTGTGTGTGTGTGTGTGTGTGCGCGCGCGCGCGTGTGTGTGTGTGTGTGTGTGTGTGTGTGTGTGTGTGTGTGTGTGCGTGTGTGTGCGTGTGTAAGGGAAGGGGGGGGGGGGGGGGGCGTGTGAATATGTATTCTAGAGTTGAAATGATCTTTTCGCCTAAATGTTTGCACGAAAGTGTTGTAATAAAGTTAACTTTCGGCTCCTCGAAAAAAATAAATAATTAAGTGACAGATAAGGTAGATCTATTCTCGATTTTGGAATAATCTCCATGCAGGACTTTCATAGCAATAATTTTAGATATATCGTAAATACCGCAGAATCTTCCAACGCCGGACTGCGCAATGCACTTACATATATCATAGGCAATGAAGACAACGTTTCATATCTTAAAGTCTGCCGTCTCTTCATTTGCATGCAAAAAGACATGCAGACGTACCTCGGTGGAAGCACAGCGGACAGTGTTGTTGCATCGACCCAGTGACTCCACCTTGTCACACTGCAGGCAGCGTGGGCCTGAGGTCATAGAACGAACGACTCAGACCTGCCACACACGTCAGAAGGCGCTTCTGTGTCCACCAGGCAACATCGCTCAGTGACAAGGCAGCTTTCATAACGGCCAATCAGAATGAGCAATGATACTGCAATGATGATGCTTATAGGTGCAAATGCAAGGTAAATGTACCTGTATGTGCCCTGCTGTATGTTTACTAGCATCATCGACCATGATCATTATGATATTGCACTTTACTTACCGAGGGTTGTCACCGCGCTTAGGACAGAGAACAATATCAGCAGCCCCGCTGGAACAGAGGTCACCAGAGCAGGGGCGGATCTGGGGGGGGGGTGCAATGGGTGCAATTGCACCCCCCCCCAGCGGGACAAAAAAAAAAAAAAAAAAGAAGAGATATGTTGATAATGTAGTAATGTAAATGTAATTGCACCCCCCCCCCCCCCAAGCAAAATGACAAAAAAATGAGAGAGAGACTCAGGGAAAGAGATGTTGATAAATATTGGAATGTAAATATAATTGCACCCCCCCCCCCTCCTCGGCTTAAAAAAAAAGAAAAAAAGAGAGAAGCTGATAAATATAGTAATGTAAATGTAATTGCACCCCCCTCCCCCTCCCTCGGCAGAACAAAAAAGAGAAAGAGATGCTGATAAATATAGTAATGTAAATGTAATTCCACCCCCAGCCAAAAAACTAACTAAATAAATGAAAGAAATAAAATACATAAACAATGATAATACATAAATAAAAAAATGGAAAGAGAAATATGTTGATAAATATAGTGATGTAATTGCACCCCCCCCCCCTATCTCCACCCCCCACCACATCAGTGGCAAAATGTATCGCCTGAAAATAGCACTTTACACGCTCAGATTGCACCAGATTGCACCATTTTGCTTCCTTTTTTAAAAAAAATTCCTGGGGGGCATGCCCCCGGACCCCCCTAGCATGCTCGGCGCTTTGCGCCGTCGGTTCGGCGCTTCGCGCCTTCGCTGATAAGATACCAAAAAAAAAAAAAAAATGAACTTTGCACCCCCCTCTTTCAAAACCCAGATCCGCCCCTGCCAGAGGGTCTTAAAGCTGATACATCGCAATCCAATATTGTCTTTACAACAGCTCTTTCCATCATTGCCAGTGTTAAACAGATGTGACCGTACATGATTAAAAACAAGGCTAGAGTAGGAAAAATGACCAAATAATATATTTAAACCGAAATATCATTCATTCATTCTTTCAATGCATATTCTATTTTTAAAAATTTGCTCATAGAGGACATATTTATTTATTTATCATTCATTCATTATTCATTTTTTCTATCTGTCTGTCTGTCTGTCTGTCTGTCTGTCTGTCTAATCTATCTATCATCTATCTATCTATCTAATCTAACCAAAATCTAATCTAATCTAATCTAATCTAATCTAATCTAATCTAATCCATCCATCCATCCATCCATCCAATTTAGTTATTTATTTACTTATTCATGTTTTACAGTAATGTACAGTTCAGGAAAGCCATTACGTAACATAGTGCGCTGAATACCTTTCTGGGCGTTTGCTCAAAAACGTTTTTGCAGACTTTAGTCTTGTTTCTCATATCCGGCCACAAATAATTAAGCGGCGCTTCATGCTCATGCAGCCGCCATGGTGCTCTCGATTCAGACCCGTACGTTTGTCTATCAGCAGATGCATAATTACCTCTCTTGATGCCCCTTCGTTTACGTTCGTTCGGCATGCATGTTTGCTGTTATAAAGCACGTAACGATTGATAGGTCCCCAGATATACACTGAAGTTTCATCGTTTGAAGGCACGTAACGATTGATAGGTCCCCAGATATACACTGAAGTTTCATCGTTTGAAGGCACGTGACGATTGATAGGTCCCCAGATATACACTGAAGTTTCATCGTTTGAAGGCACGTGACGATTGATAGGTCCCCAGATATACACTGAAGTTTCATCGTTTGCCTACTATGGTCAGCTCGAATCTGTCGCTTCGTGGAAGAAATTTTGAGAAGATAATTAAGTTGCAGCCGACCCCATCTCAGAAGGTTAACCTAATCCACTTTCTTTAACTAATCCATCGCAAGGGACAGTTCCTTCATTTGCGTTTTAGGACTGAAATAGGTTTGTAATTTTGATTTTGTATGCGATAATATGTTTACAATCGTTCCATTTAAAGCATGCGTCTGATAAAGGCGCGTTGCTTCGAGAGCCAGCAGCGACTACAACAATTCGTCGGACTAAGAGTTCCCTGTTAATTAAGTCACTATTCGGTATCTTACGTCCAACTCCGACTTACTGTACCCTTTACACACAAGCATTAGTGTCATGAACGTCTCACAGAGCTTACTGAGGGAAGAGCTCCACCTGTAGGCTTCCATCTTGGACCAGCACGGAAATAACGCAAATGCTGACGTCAATGGTACGTCTATGGAGATCGCATTGTCTCAGCCCCAATCACTGTCCCTCTTGTCGTAACCCACCCCGACCCCCAAGCTCTTGTCTACAGGTTCACAAAATTTCCGGGCATGTGGCTAGATCAGCTGCTGTGAGATAAGAAAGGCAAATTCTGCCCAGCAAACTTCAGGTCAGATAGGAGCTCACCTACAGTGTCTCTCTATATAACTCAAAGCATTTAGTCATAAGTCACGCAGGAAACCAGAAATAATCCATAGAAATGTTTTTGTTGGAGATCAGACGTTACGAGGAAAGACTTAGTCGAAGCAACGACTGGGAGCGCGTGAGAAGCCACAACGACCTCCTAAACCCTATGTTTCCCATATCACTCGCAATTTGAGTGTCAAGTGTAGGTCTCTGTCCTTGTAACTTTATCAATGCATGACTGCCCGTTTTTATATCGTCTCTCTCTCTCTCTCTCTCTCTCTCTCTCTCTCTCTCTCTCTCTCTCTCTCTCTCTCTCTCTCTCTCTCTCTGTCTGTCTGTCTGTCTGTCTGTCTGTCTGTCTGTCTGTCTGTCTGTCTGTCTGTCTCTCTGTCTGTCTGTCTGTCTGTCTGTCTGTCTGTCTGTCTGTCTGTCTGTCTGTCTGTCTGTCTGTCTGTCTGTCTGTCTGTCTGTCTGTCTGTCTGTCTGTCTGTCTCTCTCTCTCTCTCTCTCTCTCTCTCTCTCTCTCTCTCTCTCTCTCTCTCTCTCTCTCTCACATATTGACCATATTCTTCATATACCTTACCAACTGTTGTACATATATTAGTTACTGTGTATTTTTTCTTATCTATCCATGTTTTCATATCTTTATGAGCAAGGACAATTTGTAAGATAGGCAGAAATGCTTAAAATTTCATCCTTGGTAAATAAAGAATCAATTAAATTTCTCTCTCTCTCTCTCTCTCTCTTTCTCTCTCTCTCTCTCTCTCTCTCTCTCTCTCTCTCTCTCTCTCTCTCTCTCTCTGTGCTAACTCGTGCCTGCCACTTTCCCCGCTTCTTCTTCATCTTCTTGTTTGCTCTCTGATAATTGCAATTAAAAAGCATGGACGAAACCACCTTAGGCGTTCCAAAGACTGTTCAGGACGCTAAAAAATCCGCATTTTAATGCGATGAATCTGCCCAAGAGTGGATTGATTTCAACTTACCGGGTGAATGCCAGTCCATTCTATTCGTTGCCAAGACTTTCAAGGAACCTAAGTGTTCCCGTCAGGATGAAGAGATAGACATTGGTGGTAATAAAAGGTAAAGGTGCTTCTTATACATACTGCTACTTTTCACCTATGCATCGGTGCTCAGACGCTCAAGTTTACCCCCAGTTCATCGGGCTACATTTTATCTACAACACCATCTCATCTCCCTGGGGAAGCATACAACAAGGCTGCGGATAGACGCGCCAAAGATCTTTTTCACAATTTTCCAGCTCAGGCATCATAGGTAGCCATTTTATTCCTGAGTGGGGAAAAGCGATGTTAATTCAGCACCTTGCTCAAGAGTGTAACTCTGGGATCCGAATGGTTTCGAACGCCGTGCACTAACTGCAGTCAAGTGCAGATCAAGCACTCTGCCCACCAAGCCACAGAGCTCCCAGTGTGCTTTCTGATGGTTACGCCCGAGTTCTGTTCTGTAGAGCCTCCCTTTCGCTGGCAGTTTCACCGGCTGAGCAGTTTAGCAAAGTCTAGTTAGTTGTATCCGCCTGATCAAGTGAGAATTGTTCATGGGCTGTCAATCCATTCACCATTTCGTTTACACTGCGACTTTATTTTAACCATTCGCTCAATCAGACAAAATTCATGAAGACCTCGAATCAGTCGTTTAATCTGTGGTCTTTGTCCTCACGTGAAATCCAATCTTAAAGAACTTGAAAAAATTGGCCAATTCACTCACTTCATTGAAATGATTGGGATTTTTCATCTTAATGTTTTCTGCGATAACCTTAGAATTTTAAGATGGGACAGGTCATTCCAAAGCAGCCGAGGCAGCCTCACTTCTGGTGTGGGGGACAAGATGTAAAGATGAAAAGGCGGGACTGCATAGCCACAGAGGTCCTCACTCCAGCCAGTGAGTCGTGCAAGGCATGGGGGACAAGATGTAAGGCTGAAAAGGCGGGACTGCATAGCCACAGAGGTCCTCACTCCAGCCAGTGAGTCGTGCAAGGCATGGCGGGCAGGTGGGACAGACGGCAGCCCAGATAGGATGAAGAGGACCAGTCAAGCTGCGGCACGTCGTCCAACATAGAGAAGTTCCCATCTGCTCCGGACGCTCTCCCCAATGGCGCATAGTGCTGCATGGGTCTTGTGTTGGAGATACTGAAGCAGGCCCCGAAAGCTGTGTCCACCGGTTCTAGTTATGAGGGGAATGTCTAGTGGCTCCCACCGCAATAATTCGTTCCATAAGTCCCATCAAATGCTCTGACGGCGATCTATCGTACTTTTGCCATAAAAGAATAACATCTGATAGTTCGATGGTTTGTCTTGAATTTAATTCCACATGACAAGTTACGTCAAAGATCATGGAATCAAACGAAACTGCCGACTGCAGGAACAGTGTATGCTTCTTCAGGTCAACAGTGCGGGTGTTGGATAGCTCCACCTACCTCCACCCTCGCTTAGAAATTGCTGAAAGACAGAAAATTCAGTTGAGATGATGATGATGATCATGATGATGAAGACGACGACGACGACGACGACGAGGAGGAGGAGGACGACGACGACGACGACGACGACGATGATGATGATGATGATGATGATGATGATGATGATGATGATGATGATGATGATGATGATGAAGATGAATGATGGTGGGTGGATGGGTGGTGGATGATTGGTGGTTGGTGGTTGGTGTGTGGTGTGTGGTGGTGGTGGTGGTGGTGGTGGTTGGTGGTTGGTGGTTGGTGGTGGTGGTGGTGGTGGTGGTGGTGGTGGTGGTGGTGGTGATGATGATGATAATGATGATGATGATGATGATGATGATGATGATGATGATGATGATGATGAAAGGAATTCTATAGCCAGTTAGCATTCATAGACTGTGTAAAGCCATTGACCATGAAAAGCACAAGAGCACATTAGAGAGAGCAAGTCAAGTTGTGAATTTCCTCGTTATTCGTCCCTTGCTAATGCTAATCTCGTAGGGAGAAGCTGTGGGTCTATTCTCACCCCCAACCCACAAGAGATAAAAGGTCATATTTCAGTAGGACTGAATGGACGACGTCACAAACACCCAAGAAAGCAACGATCATCAGTTTCAATAAACTAACAAATATGCTCAAAGGAAATTGTATCGTGCTAATAGTAAACAAACACGAAAAAAGAACCTACATTAACACCAACACTAAGAAATAAAACTATTATCAATAAAATTACTCTTGCTTACATTTCTGTGTGAAGGCACTAGCCATTTATATGATCAGTCTCACATACTGATCTGTGTCAAAGTAAGGAACATCCATTACAAACAATTCCATAACAACAAACAAACAAACAAACAAACTCGACGTCAATTATTGTGGTTTGGAACGGCTGAAAAACATTATGTGGATGACCAGTCTTATCCGTAGAATCGGCTGTCGGTTGTTAAGAGTTAATGACCCCACATTGCATTGTGAAATTTTCCTCATAAACTCCTTCCCTGTTCTTCATTTGTACCATATGTTGAAGGTGAAGGCAATACCCTGAAGCAATACAACTCTATACCAAAGCAATACAGGTATTACAGAGACCAAGAAACAAAGGGACCCTTACCAAACTGCTTGACAGAAAACGATTAAAATACGTGAAACGAAAAATGTTGATTGTACACCTTACAGTTCACTGTATTTCACTTTGTCCGTTGATATTTTGTCATTGTTGTGGCTGCTGTCGATGCAGTGCGCTAAAGTTAAACCAGTGTGATGGACATGCGCTTCACAGTCGGGTAAGCTGATATCTTCGAGAGCAGTTCAATTCCCCACATACATGTAGCGTGCGCACTGCTTTGATAGCGACCATAAGCATTTCTCAATGACAAGAAAACGCTCCTGTGCTGGGGCCTGTTCTCTTTGTACTGTACACTACTCCTCTGTCCACTGTCATCCAGCAACATGCAGTCAACCATTATCTTTTCGCAGACGATACACAACTTGAACAAGCATGCAAGCCCACAGAAAGCCAAGAACTGGTGCATACTCTTGAGAAGTGTTCTTCTGATATTAAAGCCTGGATGTCTGCAAACAAGTTAAAGTTGAATGATGAAAAAACTGAAGCCCTTCTTTTCTCTGGATCTGCTGCTGTGAATCCTACTCCTCCTTCTACTATTACAATAGGTTCTACAGAAATCACTTTCTCCGACAGTGCCAGAAACCTTGGTTTCATCATGGACTCTCACCTCTCAATAAAGCAACACATCGCCAAAGTCTGCCAAACCTGCTACTACGAGATCAGAAGAATAGGTTCCATCAGAAAGTTTCTCACAGTAGAAGCTACAAAAACCCTGGTACCGTCCTGTATTCTGTCTAGAATAGATTATTGCAACTCTCTTCTGATAGGCTGTCCTGACACTACACTCCAACCTCTGCAGAAAGTCCAGCACTGTGCCGCCCGCCTCATTTACAGAGTGCGTCACAACCTTGCACTCCTCTCACGATAAATATCCACCGGTTGCCTGTTCCTGACCGCATCGACTACAAAGCTGCACTCTTATGCTATTACTTCTTCACTGAATCTGCTCCCGCCTACTTTTCTCACCTTATTTTTCGTTACATTCCTGCTCGCACACTCCGTTCTTCTGCTGACACCCAACTCCTCATCCCAGGTGACTACAATCGCAAATCTCATGGCTTCCGCTCTTTCTCATTCTACGGCCCTCATCTTTGGAATTCACCGCCTCACCATGTCAGACACTCCGATTCTATCACCTCCTTCAAGTCTAATCTTAAAACACATATTTTACAGCAATATTTGAAACGAGTTAGTTAGAAGAACATGTTCCAACTCCCACCCCCACCCCCTTGACATTTGATTTGGACATCTGTGTACATACTTGTATATTTTTACTTGATTGCTTATTTGTGATTTGTTTGCGTAACGTTGGGTCGTATGTTTTCTTCTAAGCATGGCTGACTATATGTATGTACAGAGCATGTGTATGCAAATATGTATGGTACTGTCTTTTTTGTATTATCTGTTGTCACATGCGCTTAGAACCACTGGGTAAGGCGCATTATAAATACAATACATTCTTCTTCTTCTTGGGAGGAACTTTCTCTTTGGACGCCGCCTGTTGTCTTTGCTGTGCTGACTGTCTCCTTGTTTCTTCGTGCCGTCACACGCGTGATCTTCACACAATCTCGTACAGCAAAACCCAAAATACTTGAGGCACCCTGAATTGTTTTGTTCCTGTGACGCAACTGCACATAAGGTTAGACGTTTAATGTGGGTCTCCTCCGTCTGGATCATTACCAGTCCTTCAAAGGTGCAGTTGAAAGATTACGGAATCCCTCGCAGCTTGCGTTGATCTGTCTTACCCCTCCAAAATGGTCGCCCCTTGGCCACGACAGACAGTGGAAAGAACATGTGGACGTTATTCATAGATTGGTGTTTTTTCTACACACATCACTTTCCACGTCCATAAAACAATTAGGAAAACATCACACACACACACACACACGCGCGCGCGCGCGCGCGCGCACACATTGCCAGACAAAGAGGTGGATGAACCACAGAAAATCTTTGTAGCGAAATATAACTCTTTATTACAAATTGATATATCTCTATATACTTTATAGTAAATGGACAGTCAATATATAACATGGAATATCATAAACAGTATTTGATATCTGGCTATGGGAACCAATCAGGAGCCACCGATGCGGCGGGCAAGCTCAGAGCGACTCCCGGTCCCACCGCGACACGACAGCCTTGCTCCTGTCCTGCTCAGAAACCCACAGCCGTCCCTCAGCAGTCGCCCGTCCCGTGTCCAACGCGAGCAGCCGTCCAGTGTCCAATGGCAAGTCTACATCATTTGCCTTCGCCCCTCATGCAGACAAGAAGGGGGACGCTGTAACATCTCTTCAAGAGTTGTGAAGCTAGCAGATCCCCATGGAATCGTACCGAACTTTTCATCAGTGACCAATCGGGAAGCGACATACATAACTCATACAGTTGACGCTGAGAAAATTATGTTTGTTTGGTTCCAGTTTATGTGACAGTGCAATAAATCACAGTCGTTTTCTTCTTCAATAACATTTTTTCCACGTTAAACACCAAAGAGTTTTTAACTGATTCGACAAGATTTCGTTTTGGCGTGTTTTTCCCCCCCTTTCTTAACTTATTATCAAAACACAAGCATGTATAACCAATTTGCTTGCAATAAAAGCGAGTTACAGAACAAATGGCGTACTTTCTTATGAATGTCTCGGGAGCCTTAACCTTGAGCTGTACCACGACAGAGATAAAGTCGTTACTTTTTTCAGATTAAAAATGTTTTTCGCACCAGCTTGCGATTGGTCGTCTTGACAGCAGCATGCGACATTCGTTACGCCGTCCCGCCTCAAGCGACCAACGTCCTGCCATCTCATGTCCCACGACACGGCAGGCGCTGCACTGCAGTGTGCGGCAGGGGACGTGCTTCATGCCCTTGTGGAGGGTCATCAGTCCTCACGGTGCATGCCGAGCACTCAAGGGCAGCATACAGCCAACCCCTACCTCCTCTCCTCAGAATCATTTACACCTTTCAAGGAAGCCCTTTAAAAAAACTACAATGCGACTTGGTTCTTTGTCGTCACATGGGCCATTTCTCGATGTAAAGCGAGTCGCCATTCAGTCAGGTTTTAAATAACCAAAGGACAAGACGTTGCCAAGCTTCCCTAGCCGGGACAGCGGGACGGGTTCGAGAGCTGAACTGGTCGTGCCGGGAACCAGGCACCTCCGTGTACCTAGCCACTACACAGGCAGACACAGCACACTTACGGACTTGCATAGATGTCACGATTCTCCAGGAGCAGAGAGCAGGCAGGTGGTCAGGCAGGCAGGCAGACAACAGGCGGACACGCTTGAGCCAAAGACAATATGGAATGAGCACAAGTCTGAACCACTCTCCTCTCGGGAACAAGGCAAGCTTTCTGCTTTCAGATCACTGGCTCACTCTCCAGTCTGGGTTCTCTCTAGACAGAGTAGTCAGACCCACCACGATCAGATCCCATTCTGTTCCAGATCTCCAGCCAGCCACCCCTTTCAGGAGAAGCCAAAACCCTCGGTGCATTCGCTCCTTCCTCATCAGCACGAGACCCTTGCGAAAGTCTTCCTCGCTTCTGCTCTCCCATCTACTCGTACCAGTTACTCAGACATGCACCCCATTCTGTCATTCCACCCCACACCTCAAGGCGGAAGGGTTCTCCATTCACTCATCTTGCAAGCTACACACTGGCTAGACACCATCTCACATTCACATCACTTTTGTCTTTCTCTTCTCTTGGTGGAAACGTTATCTACACATGATCGACAGGTTAATCAATGGTATGTGACTAAACGCCTGACATTGACAGGAGATTTAACACAGCAGATCTCACAAAAGCCCAAGCAAGCTCAGTGCTGGGAAAATACAGGAATTCACAGGCAGCAGCAACTCTGTGAAGCACATTCACAGACAGCAGATACAAATAGAGAGGAAAAGCTAAGAGACAAGACATCAAAGAAGTTTGGTATGAACAAGCAGAGAAACGACAGCAGAGCTAAAGTCACAAATTTTGGCTTCACACAAACTCCACATTACACTCCGCTGTGTATGAGCATTTAAAGAAAATACAGTTTTTATGAAAAGCGTTTGTACAAGACACCAAAAAATATTGTGCATCAGCCAGCATGGCGAGTAGAAAGCTGTTGAAACAAGAAATATACACACCTTACCAAAAACACGTCTAACAACCATACGTCATTCCATTATTGCGTAAATACCTGTTTCTCCATGTAAAACAATCCCTTTAGAAATGACAGACAAAGGCATTATGGACAATACCAGAAAAACACAAACAGCAAGACACAGATATAGGAAGCAAACTTTGGGCATACAAGAGTAACACTGGCAGGTCAGTCTATTGAAACCAGAGATGAGTACTGGTGAATAAAATTCAAAAACATGGGCAGGTGGGGAAAAATATATAATCATAAACATACTATGTCTGCCCTCAGCTGAAAAATAGCACCGTGACTTCTCTTTAAGCTCTTTACCCAACACTCTGGCATGTTAGAAATGATGGGGAATATGTACACTGTTATTGCAATATCATGACGCAAAGCAGTGAGGTGAAAAATGTTGAAATATGCCAGATATTCATCAAATTCATTCACTAAGCCTCCTTGGAAGGCCCAGCACTTTTCAAGTATGGGTGGTGATGAGTATGCATGGTCAGTGGAACAGCCCAACAGTATTATGTCATAACTCAATAGGTCCAACACTTAGATAAATAAAAATATGCACAGTTCCTGCCAACTTATCACATCAAAAGTATAAACTCCAGCATTGCAGAGTATTCCTGGACTGGCTTTATTCTACATTTCTACTCTGTCTTTCAGCCCAAAACATTTGGCAATTCCATCAAATTAAACAGGGAAATCCTGCTTCTAGTAAATCCTATAATTTTCTTAATCCCATTTTATTTGCTTTCTAATAATTCTTTATGCAAGGATGGTATGCAGCCTGAAAATGCAGCTTTATTAATCTAAAATTGTGCAGATGTCTTCAAAATCACCTATGCAAAGAATTATGTCAATTGCAATATGCATAGCAGTCTTCCACTACCATTTTGGAGCACAGCATGTCCCTGTGGAGGCAAGAGGACAGAGATGGCCATGAGTGAAAAAGAACTGGGTCCAAACGGCAAACAGTCCATGCAAAAACACTCCCAATGCTACTACACACATATATATATACTAACTTTTTCACTTGAGCATGGTACAAATAGTGTAAAAATATTTCCTCATTAACAATATATCGCAATTTTTAGGCAACATTGGTGATCAGGTATAAACAGGAAGCAGAGGATATACATATATAATCGTATATGGCATATAAACATCATAGTACTTACTATACAATCCATTTGGCCACATGAATTCAATTTTGATTATCATCATTGTTACTTTTATCATTATTCTGTGATCCAAGATTAAATTGCTCTATGCTCAGGTATCCTGACACCATAGGCAGCTCAAGCAAACTATGCCAGACAATTCCTACATCCAAGGCTTAAGTCCAAAACTCAAATTAAGGGAACGTGGATCTATTACCCACACCTCCCCACTACACAGTTCCAGTCTTTCTGGTGCATTCCATCAGAGATTCCCTTAGAAGAACAACTGCAAACAGTCCACATTTCTACAAAAAGACAAGACAAGAAATGGCCTCCCTCTATCCTTGGTGTCTCAGACTAAGTGCTCCTACAGTATAAATACCAATCCACCCTGAGACTGCACTGCCGAAATGCACAAACACGACCCCACAAAGCACTGTACCTTTCTCCCATAATGCCACCCAAGTGTGTCTGGCCATCTCCTTCCTTAGTGGGTTACTGAGGGTGTATTGCACTAAGCTAATGACTGTATGTACACAAATGTTCAAAGATAGATGTCCAGTGAATGCCAAGAGGAGTTTCACCATCTAGCTTTTCTCTATGTACATATTCACAAGGGTATATAAATAGTAGCTCTGTTACAATTTGATAACTCTGATTTTTGTACAATATACAGCTCATACTGGGAATACAAGACTGTCTTGTGTCCTCCAGCTCTCCCCCCCCCCCCCCCCCAACCCCCACACCCCCACCCTTTTGATATGACAGCTGAGGGTGCTCAGGACCCCTTCTACACAGCGACACATTCAGTTCAAATACATAATGCTTCAGTGGACAACAAACACAACAAACATGGGTTATGATATCACCTATGTTTAGTCTAGCAATAATTTACGGTTGCATACTGTTGGTTTTAACAATTGTCTTCTCTCCATATCCCTTTGTTTCTGAAAAGGTTGAGTAAGATAAATCACTCCCCCACCCCATCCCCAAATCTTCCTCTACACCAAGATAATTTTGTTATTCTGCTACATACATGTGCCAGTATCAATTAATTTCCCAGTGCACAGCATATTTCATAGCCTGCAATGTTTTTACCACAGCATTTCCAAAGTCAAGATCCAACAGAGAAATGTCCACAACATGAGCAAAACCCCCAAACAAGAGAGCATTTCTTAGATCTGTATAATGCATGCAGCTCCCAAAGTCCACAAGTCACCTTTAGGCAGCTATTTTTCTCCTTGCTCTTTCACATCTAGATTTAGTTTACTTTCCCACACTGGCTCTAGTGTGCCTTTAAAAGTGCAATCAGCTTTTCCCATTGAAAATCAAACTTTACTACATACAAGATTAGAGAAAGATCAAAAGATCAAAAGGTGAAAAGGCCCTTTCATTTATATGATAATGGATGAATTTGGAAAATGTACACACCAAAAGAAAGCAGGTGACACCTGAGAAACCCAAGTTGATCATCTGGATGCATGGCTGTGTACTGCTGGAATCAGAAACTTGTGAATAAGGGCAGGCACTTGTCACTTTCAGAAGAACTAGAGACTACTTCTGGCTGGTCTCCCCCACTCTCTCTTTGCCACATTTTACCAGTCCTTAGATGGGAGTGCGAAATGCCCATCAAGTCCTTGCAGCCTGTAGCATGCACCTGACCAAGGTCATCACAGATACAAACTCTTTTATGCTGGGACACTATGCACTTACAGTTTCAATGTATTTATGCCTTTAAGTAATTAATAAGAGCAGAGTTTCAAAGATCCTTATCACAGGGCTATGAAGCAGTTGTTGAAACATTATGTTGAACAGCAAGTTCTGATGGAGCACTGGCAGTCACGTTCAGTGTGGTCCTTGCAGTGCAGACTTACAGTCAAGAATGCTAAGAATGCCATCTCTTCAAGTAAGAAAAAATGACACTATCAAAGAGTTTCCAAAACAAAAACTCCCAGATGTTTTTTTTAAAGCTTGATAACAGTATTATACCATCTCTTTCTCAGTCACAAGTCTGAAGTTTTCCAGTGAACACTACAGTACAAGGCTGTGTCACCACTGTGGAAAACACCTTTCATGGTTTCATCTAAACACGAAAACATTTCTTTGGCAATGCAGATAAAGTCAGGATTTAGCACAAAAGAACACTTAGAAAACTGAATTGAAGTAGGGAATGACAAAGCAAAAAACAGACTGAAATAACTAAAAACATCTCACGCTAAATGGAGGATTGTAAATACTTCTTGTCATGAAATTTCTCCAGAAAGGTCGAATAAATGCATCATATTATCCACTGGATGTGCTTACACAATTGTGTTATTTCACACAACAGATCTGAATTTCTGCTTCTTCTTTTTTTTTCATCAGAAGCAAAGTTAATACCGAATAAATCATGATTACAATTTGACACTACAAACATCATTAGCATTTTCCTATTAATTTTACAGACCAATTCCTTCAGGTGGGTAATCATCTTTTGCTGTCTTCACCACTGCCATTACTGGACTCGTAATATCAGTAAAAACAATATGAGATTTGCATGGGCAGACACCACAGTGACCACTTCTCAATATCAGCATGATGTATAATACCTCGGAAATCTGTTAGTGTTTTGGAAGACAAAGGAAGATGCAGAGATGGCATTTACAATTAACAAACAAATTCCTTCAAAATGACTGGGCAAGATGGGTGGTAGTGCCAGTGAGGAGATAACAAACAACAAACTGTCAATAAGTTCTTCATAATACAATATTTAAAAAATGGGAGCACAGTTTAGAAACAAGGGAGAGAACTTCCCTGGGCCCCCAAGCAGACCACGTGCTATGCCCCGGTAAGTACAACTGCCAGACAGGCAGCCAAAACTGCTGTGTGTCCTTCAATGATTGTCTTCAGTAATAAGGCACAGCGTCGGACAGTGGCTTTCCCTGACAAGGGCTTCAGAGCAGGCATTACTCAGTGAAGAGCTGCTGCACAGGGCTGCAAATCTGCACATGAATAAGTAGTCAAAGTACATGTACCTGGATTCATCATAAGTGACTTTGGCCAAAGGGTTGAAGTAGCAATTGTATAATACTGACAAAGAATGTATCCATAGGAGATTCAAAATACACAGGCCGCAGAGCGGGGCCAGCAAAACAAGTCAGAACAGTGCATATAAGCATGAGTAAGAGGGGTAGTAGCACATTCTTCTGCCATGAATTGGTAAGTGAATATTGGCTAGTCAGCTGCTGGTGCCATTTTGAATTGCAAACCATCTACATTAAATTAATAAAAAAAACCCGAGGTGTACAATATCAAACTCTGGGATAAAAAGGGGAAAAATCTGGACTGGTATAAAAATTCATCCAAAACTGGCTGCAGTAATATGCTAATGAGGTTCAATGTAATGCCAGGTTGTGGGGGGAAAAAAAAACAAAAAAACTTCTGTTAAAAATGTTGCAATATAATGCATAGGAGAACCAGAATGGAAACTACACCACAGAAAGCTTCACAGCAAGAAATCTCAATTTGAATTACTGTCACTTAGTATCAGCCTCTGATCCAGTTCACACAATCAAAATACTGTCGATGTAGTGATAAACATTTTCGTTTGACAAGCAATAAAAGTATTCCTTGCCGAAGAATGTGATGTGCCCAAAATATACTTCTGTGTAAACATACAGGTAGCCTGACAAACTCAGATCAAATTTGTTATTTTCCACTGCGCCAACTTCATAGGAAACTGCAACTCTTCTCTGATTACATGCTAGTTAATTCTGACATGAACATTGTGCATATCCACTATTACATATCCTTGTCAAGTTTCATTAGAGTGCACATTCATACCTCGATGAGCTGCTTTGTCTAGCAGTGAATGCAGGCACTTGGCCTGAAGACAAAAACTATCTGTATCTTAGGTGGGCATATTTGGTCAAGTGATTACACTGATACAACTATCTACAGACAAGTGAGTTACAGCTGCCCCCAGGATACAACTATGTGTTTTCACTAAGCACTGGTAGCTTTCATTGCATTTCCTCCTTGAAAAAACAGCCTTCCCACACAAAAAATATGGAGGCATTCCAGCTGTTGCACTTGTTCTTACCACTGAAATGAAGCACTGTCATTTTCACTCCCCATTCTGATAGTTCTCCCTGTTGACTACCACTGTGGCAGTGAGAGCTTTCTAGGTAAAGAACAGTTGGGATCTTGGCCAGTTCTCCCTCCTGCATGATTTGGTGCGCATCTGCAGCCTTCCCCGAGCATACCAAGCAAGAATCCAGGTCTGAGCTCTGCTCTGGATGGAAGGCAGCAAGAGAAGACCTGAAAGCTCCTCGGTCTTTTTTATTTGTCACTCTGCAACTGGCCAGTCTTCCATGACACAAGTCGGAGTTGCTGACATGTGAAACACGCACTCTCAAAGCCGAAACTCCTGGCACCTCTTGTGAGCCTTCCCTCAAAGCATTCGCCTTTGGTGCTGGTGCAAGCAGACAACCTTCCAGGCATTCATCATCACCATGTTGCTTTGGCCATCAGTGCATGCTCTTCATTACCTGTTTCCAACTGACCCACTCCATTCCAGCAACTCCTCAAACTCGGCTCTTGATCCCTGCAGGCACACTGTCAGCAAGCTCTTGCCTGGGTAGCCCAGGATGACTAGAAAAGAATCTTCCTCAAGGATGAATCTCCTGAAAGTTCAAAGCCCATTCTTCAGGCAATGCCAATGTTTTCTTTGAGCGTCTTGTGGTTAAGATTTCCCTCCGTGCGGCCATGCCCACCGCTGGTCAGCCTGGTAGGGATCATGTGTTGCTGGGCTATCAGTTCAGGCGAGTACCGGTTGGACATAGGCATGCTGTAAGCAATGGCATGGGCCCATGATGATGATGAGGCCAGAGCAGGAGAGCTCTCTGTGACACACAGATTCTGTGGCTCACTGCGGTGGTTCTCCGGTGGGGGCTGACGGGGATAGAGGAGGCCGTGAGCCTGGGGCATGCTCAGCTGTGTATTCAGGTCGAAGTGCTCGCTGTGCCAGCTGTTGGGACGGCCACCCTGTACACTGAGGGACTGCCCAGCCTGTGATGCACAACAGGCAGACCACCGCCGTGGGTCCGTTTCATGGGAGAGGCGTGAGAGGCGCGAGTCCGTGGAGCGGACGGTGCCTGAGGAGCTGGTGTGGCTCTGACTGTGCATGAGGCTCTGGTCATTGCACAGTGCCATGATGAGTGGCAGTGAGAAGGCGTGGGACTGCTCCCGAATCTCCACCAGCTCTGGATGCAGCCTCTCCTTCTGATTCTTCACCGTGATGTGCGTCAGCCCCTTCTGCTTCTTAAAGCTTGGCTCAGTGCTTGATTCTTTGGTGCCAGCGTCATCGCTGGATGAAGGCTGCAAAAGAAAATGAAGAAATATGAGCTGCTATGCTTTAATATTGAGTTTAAGTAAGTCAAAGAATGGCCCCAGTAACCTCCACTTCATTACAAAAATAACAAAGTGAATACTGTAACTCAACTTATTCTTGACTCCAACTGGATAAAGTATTTTTTAGCTCTTGTACAGTCACATCACCCAACATCACCGTGCAAATGCACTGCACAACCATTATAAGCCACTTAACAACAAGGGTGCCAGAGGTTCTACTCATCCTACTGCAAATGACACAAAATTCTATAGCAAAAACAATCCAACAAACGCACATGGAAACAGCACAGTTTTCAGCACGTCTAAGGCCATGTTCTGTACCTCCACACAAACCTGATGTGAGGCAGCATCAGCAGTGTGTTTCTTCTGTGAAGCAGTTCCATCCCCATCAGACGTCTGGGCAGTGTGAGGCTTGGGGACTGCTGCTGGTCTGCTTTCAGGGGCCACAGCAGCAGGACTTGGAACTGCAGGCATTTCCTTGCTGACTGCTGCAGGTGCAGGCTGGGCTGGAGCCATGCCAAAGTTGCCTGCAATCGTCGTCTGTGAGGGAGAGTAGCCATCCTGACCCTCTAGAAGCTTGGCTTCAGTGCGGTCCGTGTACGGCACTTGGTACAGAGCACGGGGAGTGGCAGGGCCTTCGGTAAAGCCTGGCAGCTTTAGGGGGACAGGAGGCGTCCCCACAGGGGATTTCTTGTCCAGAGTGGATGTGAGGGGAGCCATCATGGGCTGGGGAAAGGGTGCAGGCTTCGTAACTCCATGGGCCAGCGGCCTGGGGAGGTGGGCAGGTTGTGCCCCAACTGCAGAACTTGCACTGGTGGGAGGAACACATGTGCTGGGTGGGTGCAGAGGCAGGCCGAGGTCAGTGGGGCCTGTTCGAGAGTCATCAGAGGAGCTCCCCCCTTTGTGGCGCTGAACTACCGGCATTGCTGGCTTGGCTCCCTTCAGGCTCTCCTTGCGGCTGGCGTTACGACTGACAGGCTTGGGCCTCTTCTCTGCCTCCCAGGGCAGCGTGGGGGCAGGGCCAGGAGAGTTGGGGCTGGAGGGGGAGGGTAGGGAGAAGGCTGGCAGGCGAGTTGGGAACAGCGTCTGCGGTGGCAGCTTGGTGCGGTAGCTGCTGACAGGGGAGGGAGTATCAGGCGTGGTGGCTGACTGGCCACTTGCTCCCCGTGCTTGGGCCCCTTTGAACAGCTCCAGAGTGGTGGGGCCCTGGACTGGACTGCGGTTCTGTGGGGCCAACGCTCCTGACTTGAAGCCTGCCAAATAAAGAGTAGCTTTAAATTAGCAGTTGCTGTGTCTTTTAATTGTCACAATCCAAGAGTTGGCGGACACTCATTCATATTTCAGATACGCCATGCACACTGCCGGCGGAGCTTTTCCCCAAACAAAATCAATCTCCTTGCAATGAACAAATGAACAATGACGTGTGACTGCTCAACAACATGGAAGCTATTCTCACCATATACTGTGTCAAGCATTTCTAAGCATTTCAGAAAGGATGATACCCTTAGTTTATTAAATCATCATCATACATGTCATTCAAATTTAATGCAGAAATGGAAATTTTCAAAAAGCCAACCACACCTTCACAGGCATGGCCTGAAAGTCACTCCACTAAGCAAGGCAGGCCATGAAGTGCTAGTGAGGCAAGAGGTAGTGGGAAGATGGGGGTATGAATGAATAAATGAATGAATGAATCAATGAATGAATGAATGACAAATGAATAACGAATGAATGAATGAAGGAATGAATAAATGAATGAATGAATGAATGAATGAGTGGGTGAATGAATGAATGAACGAATGAATGAAGAATTAATGGAGTTTTTCTGCCTATCAGCCTTTGTAGGCTATGTTAGGCCATTAATAACAAAATCAATGAAACCGGTTTGAGTAAGCGTAATTCAAGTCACGTTGTCCCTAGTTATTCGCCTCTTACAAATTGCATAGGGAGACACTGTGGGTCTATTTTGACCCCCAACCCACAGGGGGCTGTGGGGGGGTGGGGGTGGGGTGGATGGTGGTGGGGGTGGGGGAAGCTCTACCCACCATGCAGGCCTGCCAGGCCTTCCCTGCTGACCACGGCCCCAAACTTGGTTCGGGCAGCACCAGGCGTGGCAGCAGTGGCTGCCCTGGGAGGACAGTCAATCATGATCTCCCGGCAGTGGTCTGCAAGCAGAGGTCAAACACTGATCAACACATGCACATGCGCCAAGTCATGCAAATCTCCACATACTAAACAAGCAACTCACCAGGTGCCAGACTATCCAATGAAACTGATACCAGTGGTTTGCAAGCAAAGGTTCAAATGTGTTTGCATGCTAGCAGATGGTAAGCTAATTCTCACGTCACATATCAAACTCCAAACATCGATTCACATCTTGCAGCAGCCACAAAATACCACCCTCCTCAGTTATCCTGCAAAATTTTACACAGAATAATCCGGGACATCTCACTTTTTGTTCTCAGCAACAAATTTTGAATATATTTAAAAAAATATTTATCAGAAAGAACTGCATAAAAAGACCAACTCATCAAATTCACATAAATGCTTCAAGGATATTATGGTTACTAAACAAAGGGGGATAACTGCAAGTCTCTTAATCTAATTCCCAATAGTATCAAATAGTCTGTATTCCCAATTGATTTTGACAAAAACAGCAATATTAGTTATTACTTACAAAGATCTAAAGATACAAACAAATCAATTCTACCACACAGAGATGCCTCAATACCCTTTTGAACGGAAGATCTCATGAAACTCGCCTTCACTGTCATCAAAGCTGATGGTCATTTTGTCGCTGACAATGCCAGACGTGGTGTTGGAGGAGGCGTCGCTGATGACAGAGAAGCGCTGGTTAGGGCCAGACTTGCTGGGCGAGAGATTTGTTCTGTAGGGAACCAGCCCTCCATTGTTCACCAGGTCCCTTGCATCACTGTAGATGTACGACTCCCTGTAGCGCCTCTGGTCTGCACACAGGGTATAGAAATGAGAAATGAGTGAAAGATGTATATATTCATCATAATCTGGTATTAATACATATATACACACCAGCACATGCACTCACACACTCAAAGTCATTAAGGGTGCAACCTTAGCAGACAACACATCAACTTGCTGCATCTTCTGATGAAAACCCATCTTCTAACTTGGAGAGCCTGATCAAAGTACACACAGACCGAGGGAATTAAGTATAAAATCCAAGTAATTCAGCACTCAGTAACTGCAGGGAAAATGTAGGTAGAGCAATGTTAAGTATCTGAGCAAATGGTCTTCATCGTTACATCAGTACATCAGTGCGACAACACATTACTTCAACACTTCCAGTGCCTCTGTGAGACAAACTTGACAAACTTAGTCATTTATACACTCTTATCAACCCCAAGAACTTATACTGCCCACGTGACAGTGCTAGGTACATCTGTGCTCATTTAAGCATGATTGTGTGTGTGCAGGTTTTGCTCTATAGAAAATGATGATTTCCAATATCCACGTCAGGCAAGGTGCTTCCATGCTCACCCTCAGCATCCAGATGCCGGATCTCCATGAGTTTGGGCTGGATGGCCAACTGGAACATGTGTGTGTTCCGACACAGGTTGAGCAGGTACTTGGACTGACCATCACTCCCTGTGTAGTAGGTGTACTTGCGGCTATTCATGTACCCATCCAGCCGAATCTCAAACTTCTTTTTCTGTAATAGAAAAATGCTAAGTTATATAGTGGGTCATGCATCTATCCAAATGAATTCAAACTCTCTTCTCTTTGAGGATAATAGAAATGCATGATGAAACTTTAATGCACACTGTACACATTTCACAAAAAGGCAGTATTAGTCGTAGCACACTGTCCATCATTATGTCGTTAGAAGTATGGTTTTTTTCATTCCTATTAACCCATAACTTGGCTATACTGCAGGGAGCAATCAGGATCAATAATTAACATTCAGTCTACCATTTTGACTGCACAAGCAAATGCACACTTACATTGAAATAGAGCTTTCCAATGTCTGGCCACAAAAATGTGGAAATCCAATTCTTGAAACCCCCATTTACAACCTGAAAATAAACAAAATCGTCCATGAAATATTACATGTCAAATCTATGCAAATATACAAACATATACATTTACTAAATAAACTTCAGTTATGTTCAAACAGTTAAGGTATTAAAAACATGCTGATGAAGCAGACTTTTGAATTTATAAAACTCCATACTCTAATAACCAGCTTCATAAACATTAAAGAGACAAAAAGATTCCATGTGGAAAAATGAACTGTACATCAAAGTATCTATCTCATCTCTTCTTGAAACCACTACAGAGAGACAGATTTACACCATATGCATACGCAAGTCTCTGTCAGGCTAATCAGAGCTGGGTGGTTCTTGCATGCTGTTTTGATAACATAGCACGATAGATGACCAATAAAATATGTCCTATTTTAATTCCAACCAAATTATAAAAAAATCATGAAACTGTTAGATCTAGACCGACTGTTTGTTCAAAGACTTCATGGTAGAGCCCTCAAAATGCCACTGCAGAGAAAACATAAGCACAGGGGTTGAGCTGACCTCAAACACCTCCACTCCCCGAGCACATATGGCCAGCCATGCTGTCCAGGTTTTGTCTGTTTTCTTCTTCTTGACTTTGTAGAAGTGCAGGTTGTGGGGGCAGGGTGGTTGGGAGGATTCCCGGATGAACTTCAGCTCTGCATCAGTCCTGGACACCTGCCGCAGGTCACTGTGCACCTTGGGTGCATTCTGTGCCAGGTACTCCACTCCGCGCTTCTCCACCATCTGCACAACAGAAACACCCCCATGCTTGGCACTGCATTCTGATGTACTGCATCACTCTCTGTCCGCATGCACACACGTGCATTCTGATGTACTGCATCACTCTCTACATCCGCATGCACACACGTGCATTCTGATGTACTGCATCACTCTCTACGTCTGCATGCACACACGTGCATTCTGATGTACTGCATCACTCTCTGTCCGCATGCACACACGTGCATTCTGATGTACTGCATCACTCTCTACGTCCGCATGCACACACGTGCATTCTGATGTACTGCATCACTCTCTACATCCGCATGCACACACGTGCATTCTGATGTACTGCATCACTCTCTGTCCGCATGCACACACGTGCATTCTGATGTACTGCATCACTCTCTACATCCGCATGCACACACGTGCATTCTGATGTACTGCATCACTCTCTGTCCGCATGCACACACGTGCATTCTGATGTACTGCATCACTCTCTACATCCGCATGCACACACGTGCATTCTGATGTACTGCATCACTCTCTACGTCTGCATGCACACATGTGCATTCTGATGTACTGCATCACTCTCTGTCCGCATGCACACACGTGCATTCTGATGTACTGCATCACTCTCTACGTCCGCATGCACACACGTGCATTCTGATGTACTGCATCACTCTCTACGTCCGCATGCACACACGTGCATTCTGATGTACTGCATCACTCTCTACGTCCGCATGCACACACGTGCATTCTGATGTACTGCATCACTCTCTACGTCCGCATGCACACACGTGCATTCTATGCTCATCCAGCATATTGCCATTACAATTTGTCTTGCTCTGTTGTATCATTCAGAGTGGGGATTTCTGCCTTGAAACCTTTTCAACCTAAAGGAAGACATGTATGGCATAAAACTAGCAACACTCACACTATGTCGCGTATAACATGTTCATTCAACATACAGGCAAAACAACTTGTCCTGTTTCATCATGAATGACTACATCCCTCAAAACTTTTCCATTTTCATAAAACAAGTTTAACATAAACCCATTTCAAAATGTCTATGACATGTATGAGATAGAATGAACTCATTAACCCTGATCATGTGCTAGTTGGATCTTACCCAGGCAGGAAAATAGGCTCGGGGATCGAAGTAGCCATCCTGGTGCTTGTCGGGGATGTAGGCACCAAAGTCGGCCTGCAGGGCATAGCCTACTAGCTGGAAGCACTTTTCTTCTGTGTAGCCATGGGTGTAGCTCAGCACGTTCTCCTTGATTTGCAGGTAGTACAAATGTCTTGTCACCTTCTCTCTGCAAGACAGCAACAAGCCATGTGTGCAGGTCAATGAAAATGCCACAACACTCCCTCCCAGCCACTACGCCACAACCTACAACTGCACTGAGATGCAGTCTTCTAGCCTCAGATGCAACTGCAAATGTCAGAGCAATGCATACATCACAAATCTTCTCCCAATGTCTGAAGTGCAGGTAACAGCGGCGAGATAAGAATTAATCTAACTCAAGAACATTAAACACCTGAGCCAACAAATGCACACACACTCACACACACATGCACACATGCACACACACACACACACACACACACACACACACACACACACACATCTGGACAGAATAGTGTGCAAAAGCTGCGGCAGACTTGTCACACTCAGTTTGCGAGCGACCCAAACACTGATATTTTCAGGTAACTTTCTTTTCCGTCCAGAAAATGTCATGCATCGAACAAAATATATACTATCTCAAAATCAATGTATACGCTGCATACACTGATTGAATCCAACACATCACGAAGAGTGCCAGCTTGCAGTACAAGGCAAAGCATACCTGAGTAAAATGAATGTGTCCACATAGAACTGCACACGAAACCACACTGTTATCAAAGGTTTGCCCTCCTCATCCAGCCCCTGCAAAGACATCAACACACATCATCGCCTGTGGAGGATCACATGCGGGAAGCAAGGCAAGACTGTTCTAGCACCATGTACAAGTTTAAATAAAGAATTAGACTTCAACAGTGGAGATCTAAAAAGAGTTTCAGTACTCTAATTGATAGCTTACAACCCTTCACTATTTATAAGTTGTGCAACTTGATAAGATAAGCATAAGCTTTCTCCTGCTCAGCTTGTCAATACTTCATACAACATTGTTTGACTGGCATCAAGCAATGTTACATCTGTTCCCATTCTTCATTTGGGGGGTAACATTACATTTCCTTCCCTTCCAAAAGAGGGTAACTTGAAGTACAATAAACAGACATGTTCTCACAACTTTGCTTCAAATTAAACTCGACCCAGATAATGCAGACAAATTTCTAAGAGTATGATGAAACAGACAACTGAGCAGCAGGCAGTAAGAGTGATCTCCCCTACCTCTCCGGAGCCAGACTTCCATCGCTTGGGAGCAGTCTTGTAAATCTTCTCCTCCAGCACCAGGAACTGAAACTCCTCATCTGCCAGACAAAATTTATTTCATTACTTATGGTGACATACATGAACAAATGATTGATTGAATGAATGAACGAATAAATGAATCAATGTGCGGATGAATAATTTATTGCTCATAAAAATAAATGAATAAATAAATGCATACCCAAGAAACATACTTTGATTTGGCAACAGACAATTTCCACTTTCATCAAGACTAAAAAGAGTACATCAGTTTCTGGTATTTACAAAAGAAAACAAATATAAAAAAATTAGAAATCCACTTCCGCCTCAAGTAAGTTTCAGTGATTATTACAGCCTGATCGAGGGGAAATGTTTAGTGTGACTATTAAAATCCGCAACATGAAGAAGACGAGAGAAAAAAAGTTTGTGTTTGTAAGACTGCAGCTCCAACACAGAACATGAGAAAAATTGCCAAAACAGATGTGCACGTTCCCATTCGGTCTTTAACGCACGGTTATGCATGCAGTTAGCTGCAGCGCTCACCGTCTTTGAGAGCCAGACCAAAGTAGTCCGTCTCCCTCAGGCCCAGGTGGACTGCTACCTGGTGGAATACCTCCTGGAACTTGGACTTGACCTGCAATGCACAGGCATCCTTGTAGTCAGCAGTCATACATTCAAGTTCCCGGTAGTCAGACTTGTATACACAAATGAGTCTTGTAGTGTTGTAATCGGCATATGTTTGTGTAGTATTGCAGAGTCAACATGATCATATCCATATACAGGCATCCTTGAAGTTAACTGTCATACATTCAAGTTTTCTGTAGTTAAATTTTGATACAGATTTGTCTTGTAGTGTGTTTGTTAACTTGTACAAGATTATATTTGTGTAATGGCATCATTGTAGTAAACAGTCATACATTCAAACTGCCTGTGTGCCTCTTGCTCACATGCATATCCTTCTTGTAGTCAGCATGTGTTTGTGTACTTGTATTGCAAAGTCAATGTGATCATATCATGTACTTCGCCTTCATGTTCCTTGTAATGAGCTTTAATACCACTACCAGGATGTATCTCAAAGTCTCTCTAGTCAACCTGAATACATGCATAGAGTATGGGTACCTGAGGATAGAATGAACACTGTGCTAATGTGCCTTGTTTTGTCCACTTGAAGATAGATACGAAGCCTTCAGTCTACACATAGGCACATACATATACATGCGTACATGTATGCATATCTCAAAGAACATGTAAGGAACCAGTGTACAAAAAACAAGCATTTATGATATCTCTTATTTATCATTAACTATCCCAGTCTTTCATTCTAGGCAAATAAAGGATTAAAAAAACAACTACAAATCAAAATATAATCAACAATATATAAAAATCTAAACTTGTTTCTATCTTTCTTATTTATAACTTGCATAGAAATGAAAGATAAGTGGGACATTAACACACAGCACACATTAGAGTCGATCTGCCATTAATGTCAGTGCACTTAGAGTGTGCTGTGCGTGTGTGTGTGTGTGTGTGTGTGTGTGTGTGTATGTGTGTGTGTGTGTGTGTGTGTGTGTGTGTGTGTTATCATAACACTCCCAGGGTTTAGCATGATTGAATTATCTCATTGAAATGCTCTCAATTTTACATTCAATGCATAGATATCTTGCAAGTGACATGCTGACTACTACAAAGTCTTGCAAAAGGAAGTCATCATATTTGTACCTGGCAGGTGTCATCTGTCTCAGGTACCTTTTGTCTTAACAAGAGGCTTTCAATGCCCCACATACACAAGATCAGCAATAACCCCTTTTTTATGCTAGGAGTTGTAGAAAGATAATCAGGCAAATTCCCACCGATGCAAAACATAACACACTAGCCCTAGTGACACTAGCACATTACTTACTGCATCTACTGAAATGGGAAACGCGCACATAACACACTAGCCCTAGTGACACCAGCACATTACTTACTGCGTCTACTGACATGGGGAACACGCACATAACACACAAGCCCTAGTGACACCAGCACATTACTTACTGCGTCTACTGACATGGGGAACACGCACATAACACACAAGCCCTAGTGACACCAGCACATTACTTACTGCGTCTACTGACATGGGAAACACGCACATAACACACAAGCCCTAGTGACACCAGCACATTACTTACTGGGTCCACGTGGACAGGGTACTGCTCTCCATCCAGCAAGACCACATTGACAACTTTGCGTTTCTTGGCTTGGGAAAGAGTGCCCGAGGCTGAGGTCATGATAGTGGGTGGGTCCCCTTCAGTGGGTGCATTGCACAGCACCGAGCGATGGCCACGCAACTTCCAGCTGCCCTGCAATGCACAGAGGAAAGGGAAATGATGATGCAAAGCCTGCACCTTTCACTGTCATGAGAGTTCCGCTGAAATGACCGTGACATCATGTAAAGCCATTACCTCAGGACTGTAGGTGTGATCATCGCTTACTGTTGCAAGCACAGACAGTATGTTTTCAATGAGGCCCCCCAAAAAACAAGTTTTGGTTACAGTAACATGGCCAATAAAGAGGGGGGGGGGGGGGGGGGGGCTGGTAGGTTGGCCTGAACTTTTTTCAAAATAATGTTTTTGATAAAAAGAGGCCAGGTTGAACATAAATCAAGTTTCTTTTTTGCTGAGAATGTTTTCTTAAACGTAAATAGTGGATTCTCTGAGTGCTCGAAGGGCAGGGAAGATGGGACAGCATGCAGTTTAATTTTTTACCGTCAATTAACATTAAAAACATTTCTTGATGGTTTAGGGTTGGCAGAAAAAAAGGGTTGTACGGGTTACTGTAACTAGTGTAAGTGTAACCAGAACTTTTTGTGTGTGTGGCCTAAACTACTGTTTTTCCTGGCCACATTATTTGTAAACACAAATACATACAAGCATCTCTCTCTTTCTCTCTCTCTGTGTACAGTCTCTCCTGCAACTATGCAATTCCCAGCCACACACTATCATGTCAACTGCTGACAGAAACAATGTGAACCAGTGTCTATCACAGCCTCATAACATTCTGCCTGTTAGTAACATACAGGGGATTGGCTCCTTCTTACAAATAATGTTTTAAGCCAGTCTGAAAGACCCCAGCAATGCAACTTTGTAACTCATAAAATTTCAGTTACAGCCTGCAACACCAAGGCCAACAAAGCCAAGCCAATGAATCTTCACAGCAATTGCAATGCAAAGTCTATCCACTCAAAATAATGCGCATAAAGCACAAAGTGACACATTAAAAGTATCACTGTCACAAGCCATAACTTCCTGTCTTCCACTCTGTGCCAAAGAAAGTGAAACAAACAGGATATATACATTAAGCACTACCCTGACAGCCACATAAATTCCAGCCAGCCAGCTCACAAAGGCACAACACAAGAGCTATTACCAACCACACTGCTAGAGCCATGTACACAGTGCAAGGCATTCTGATGTAACTGACGTGACTGATGCTAATAGTTGATTTAGAACATTGATTTATTACACAACGATTTAAATGCATAACAAAGAAAAGTATATCCCTGTATGGCAGTGCTCTACAGTCATACCTAAAAAAATATTCAGTGAGGCCCAGATGAAACTGATACCGATGGCAAATACTGGTGGCATGCCAGCAATGCAACACAGCAGAATTGCCATGAAACCAAAGTTTGTCACCCAAGAATAACAACCAATCAATCAGATCTCTTCTGCCCCAAATTCACTGGTGTGCACCTCTCCACCCATCAGCCCTTCTACATAACAGCCATTCTCTCAGTGCTCAGCAAAGCCAAAAACAAGGTTCTGACTTCTACACCAAGCTCAGTGCTCAGCAAAGCCAAAAACAAGGTTCTGACTTCTACACCAAGCTCAGTGCTCAGCAAAGCCAAAAACAAGGTTCTGACTTCTACACCAAGCTCACAGAAATTCATCCAAAAGAATGCCATGACAACAACATGATGAACCCTTCTACACATGACATGACCTCTTCCAGATCTCAGCTCTGTTGCCTATCCAAATATAGTGAATAATCAGCCATGCTGTCAAGTCAGCTAACATTCTAAATCTATCTCAAAAACACACTTTCACAGAGTTCTACCCATTTTCATCGCACTTAATCAGAGGAAGAGTTCAATACATTCTTGTACAAGTGATATAGCATAACATGATTAAAAAGTATAAAACATTTCTGTCGCGAGCAGGTTGCTAGCGGTGAAAGAGTTAATTTTGGGGTGGGCGGTTTTGTGTGTGTATGTGTGGTGTGTAGTGTGTTTGTGATGCGTTGTCACGTGCCTCGTCTGTGCGTTTCCCGTTTCGCGTGCGAATGGACGGGGTGAGCGAGCTCGGTGCGGTTTTAGCACGTGAATTTGTGGGAAGAAGAGTTGGCCGACGATGCTCATGTTTTCTTTTGGGGGTGAGGGTTTTATATGGTCAGTCGCTGATTTATGGGCGCGAAGGCAACCTCGCTCTTGGGAGTGTTGCAGAAATCGTGGTGTGACTGCTGTCAGCCCGGTGTGTGGCGTGGCTTCTGTCAGCCCAGTAAAGTTAGAAGACTATTTTGTCTTTGTTTGGTGTAGACCAACGGAATTCTTCACCAGGGAAAGGACGGGGTGCTTTCATGCCTGGGATGTTGTTTTAAGTTGCATGGCTCTACGACCCGCACCAACCAAGTTGTCGATGTCCTGCATCGCTGTCGTCCCCATTCCCAGTCCTCGATGCTCCTCACTGTTGTCGGCGTCGCCGAAGGTCCCCACTACTCTCCATAGCTGTCGTCGACAGCGAAGGTTCCCAGCGGCACTCATCAACTGGAGCCCACCTGACCAAGGGAGGACCGACGGTCGTGGGCACCTTGTGTCCGTCGTTCCCTGTCCTGCGACTTGACGCGGGGGAGGGGCCATGAGACGGGGGTGATCGGTTGGAAGAGGTTTTGGGTTCTTGAAAGGGACAGTGTTGGACAGTGGGAGATGTCGGGTTGACGGGGAAGGAGACAGTGTTGGACAGTGGGAGATGTCGTGGTGACGGGGAAAGAGACAGTGTCGGACAGTGAGAGATGTTGGGTTGAAGGGAAAGTTGCCGGCGTGAGAGCGGCCGCTGGTTGGACAACTATCTTGTTGTTGTGGGGTGGTTTGGGTGGACTGTGGTTTGTTGTGGTATAATTTTTGGGTTCAGGGTGAGTGATAGTGTATTGTCACATGTGATTGGGTTATTGTGTGAAGGAGAATGTAGTTTCACATGTGGTAGGGTGAAGGTGTGTGTGTGTGATAGAACTGTTTGATGTGTCATTGTTAGTTTCATAAGTTGCATTCTTTGTTCATCGGATATCATCATCAACCATCCCTTCCATCGTTTCCATTTCATTCTGCGGGGTGCTAAGGGTGGGGTTAATAAATATTTTCTTGTTTCAAAAAGTGTCAGTAATTGTTTTAATAGGGTTTGAGTTCCTGACTCCTTCTGCCTGAGAGGGTAAGGGCCCACCCAGCGGGTGTGGTCGCGACATTTGGGGGCTCATCCGGGATCTAAAATTATCATTTCGCTCAGGAACTCATTCAGTAGGGGGTGTTTTTTCTTCTCTGGGGAATATTTAGGGGTTTTATGTTAGGTCAGTGTTGTCTTGGTTTGTTTCATGTGGAT
>JAWQFJ010001702.1:0-2500 GCA_034096865.1 Theodoxus fluviatilis
TTCATGGTCGATATTAATAGATCTAATGTCACTTTCGCGGCAGAAGGCTTTTTCGCCATGCTGATTGGACAGTTGGTTCGCGCCTATCTACATTTGCATTTCGGAGGGTTTCCCAGGTCTTATAACGTCAATGGACGATTTTCCCGATTTCTATTTCTGGCGACGACTTTGTGGATGCCCCCCCCCCCCCCCCCCCCCCCCTCCCCTCCATCTCAACTCCCTTGCGGCTGGCCATGTGTCAGTGTAACCCGAGATGGCCAGCACTGAGCTACAGACCGGCGAGTTCTGCGAGACTGGTCACTGCCGGTTAAAGTTTGCAAAGAGGTCAATCCCAGCGTTGCACGTGGAGTTCTTAGTTCTGCGATTTACTTTGCATGCAAATCCCTCGACGTTCGCTGGCAGACGAGGATAGGGAAGGGCTTGGAGAAAGAGAGACGGGGGGTGGGGGGGGGGGGGGGGGGGGGACAGGTCGGGGGTTGGGGGGACGGGTCGGGGGGGGGGGGGGGGGGGGGGCGGGACGGATAGCGGGAGCGTGGACAGTTTGTGGCTTGAGGAGCTGGGCCGCAAGCACAAGAGTTGCGTCCCTTGCTTTGGTTTTCCACATCTATTTATGTATCTGCGCCGGAGCTATTTTTAGGGACCCGCCGTTTTGTCTGACAAGCGTCTTGAGTGCAAGCGCGGGAATTAATACGCTTCCATAAATAGAACGTGGCGAGAGGTGAAAGGTCACAGTGGAAGCGTGTGCGAGCTCAGTCTCCAGCATTGCCTGCCACGATGGCAAGCAACCGGCCGCAAGCAACGTGGCAAGAGACTTTGGTTGCCTCGTGTGCGAAGGCCTTTAACACCATGACTGGAGGTGCTCCAAGCCTTTTCCCATCTCCGCTGCCTTGTCCTTCCATAGCTTGTTCTTCTTGTCTAAACGACGGTATTCGGACAATTTCACATCCCATATTATGGGGTTGGTCTGTAAGAAGTCCAGCATGGAATCTTCCTCTGCTGGATCTAGATGGCTTGGGGTCTTCTTAGCCCTCTTGATCTTGCTCTTACCTGGGGCTGTCACGTCTTCCCCAGGAGGCTGGATGGCCGGTGAGCGTTTGCAGGATTTTCGTGGCATTTTAGCATCGGAATCTGTGCAGGGGAATGATGCTCCACGTCTTTATATAATAGTGATGACGTGTGATCACGTCATACGTTACGCAATCGTTATACACTCGTCATCGTACGCTTTGCATACGCTAGAGGATCGCTACGCATACGCTGTAACACGCTGAACGTGCGTTAGTATACGTTACGCGCACGCTGTAACACGCTGAACGTACGTTAGTATACGTTATCGAGAACGTTGTCCATGCGTTGCTAGTACGTCCCATGTACGTCTAATACGTTATGAATACGCTATGGACACGCCGAAACCCATAAAAATTAAACGTATGCCGACGTATTGGACTCATTTGCATACGTTCCAATACGCTGACCGTGTGACAGGGCCTTTAGCTTTACATGCACGTACATCGTATGTAGGAAAGTCAATTAGAGTCTGACACCGGCATTCATGTTGACAATCATATTGCCGCTACAGCTGCAAGCCTTACAAATACGTGTTACGAAAAACCTAGTGGTATTACACCTGTGGCAGCCGCTAATACAGGACAAATACTCTCTTTTTCTTTATGCGTCGATCGGTAGTGCCGACGAGCGAGAAAGGAAAGGGAGACAATGCTGTCATAGGCTTGTTCAGAAGAACTCAGCGCTGCATGAGCGCTTAATGTTGGCAATTGAGCGCTTCATGCCTCACCTGAACGCCCCAGATTTTGTGCAGCGCTACACTTGTTAAAGGGGAGGTAAATCTTCTGCGCCCCATGTTGTGTTGATAGACGCGAAGAAAGTATTTTCTTTGCCACAGACATCGTTTATGCACGTTTACATGTATTCTGCATGAATAAAGTCCACTACGGTGTCATCCTTACTTGCCATTACTCGCGCATACAGGGCGCTTGGGGCAAATAAAGCCCGTTCCAGTCCCAAAATGATGTTTCTGAGGGTTATTGTACGCGTCGACGGCCAGTGCGGGATCGAAGACGCCATTTTGAATTGATGCGAAATCATCCTGCTGCACGTCGGATTGGTGATTCACAGCGCTGCTCAGCGCTGAGTGAGCGCTGAGTGAAGCACGCCCCAAATTGCCGTTCAGGAGTGAATCACATTAAGCGCTGAGTAAGCGCTTTGAAGCACTGCGCCTTCTGAACTCCCCTCTGGTGAGAGAGCAGAAGAAGAACACTGAAAAGGCTTCATGATTACAAGATTGGATATACTATTTATACTCTTTAATCATTATTTTTGCTATAATTTTTTATATAAAAGGCAGGAATGTCAAAATATTTTTCACTCCAGCTACTTTTTAAAATGGAATCATTAATGTTGTCATAGATTCGTTTAAATATCAATCCATAAAATTATCGCTTACATCATTACAAACCAAATTTACTAAAATAGAAAGAAC
>JAWQFJ010001702.1:7500-13400 GCA_034096865.1 Theodoxus fluviatilis
AATGTCACTAGACAAGGAGAGAAAAGATCACATGAAGGGGTCATATGTAAGTTCTAAAAACATGCACACGGTGGACGCTTCAAAATCAAGTAGCATCTGGGAAAAGTGAATAAATATATACAATGTTAGCATGAATGTATGGGACTGAACATGGTAAAGATACTCTGTAATAAAGTTTTGTGAAGGATGGGTGGGAAGGCAGGCTCTGTGATGACATTGTCTCGTGGTTAGAACCTTTATCTGATTCCAGACAGGATAAAAAAGTTTGCCAGTCTGTTTTTGCCTGTCATCCTGATTTTGCACAAAGAATGCATGCAAGGGGTGAATGGAATCTTTCAGGGTTAACGTGGTTGTTCTGTTCAGGTGGAAATATCTTTTCCAATGAGGTGAATTTCACACCAATCACTTTTGCTGATTGCCTAATCACACTTTGCACTAACTGTTGGTCCTTCACTTTGAGATGGTTGAACCAAACAATGATGCAGTAGAGGGGGTGCATTGGCATAACTTTTCTGGAAGGTTAAAGATAATTGTTCAGAAATGCTTAAAACAGTCATTATTGTCAATGTTTTCACCATCACAATCATCATTGTCGTTGTGGTTGTCATCATCATCGAGTGCAAATTTAACATTGCCGTCAGGGATTCATATGTTTGTTTCTTGTGTTCATCTTGCCCCTACGTCCTCGTTACAGGTGTACTACCATCTGGGTGCTTATGAGGACTCTCTCACCTATGCTCTTGGAGCTGGAGATCTCTTCAATGTGAACGACACCTCAGAGTTTGTGGAGACCATAATTGGTAAGAAATTCTTTTTGAAGGTGTACTTCGCCTGCACCACCTTGCTTACTGACTGGCAAGGAGTGCTCCGTGTGTGTGTGTGTGTGTGTGTGTGTGTGTGTGTGTGTGTGTACTTGGGTGCAAATGTGTGTGTGTGTGTGAGTGTGTGTGTGTGTGTTTGTGTGTGTGTGTGTGTGTGTGTGTACTTGGGTGCAAATGTTTGTATGTGAGTGTGTGTGTATGTGTGTGTGCAAAATCCTATCTGTGACATCGGCTGCATAACAGTTGGAGGGTGTAACATGTCTGTGCTGAGTGCTATAAATGCATGTACCAGAGCACTAAGCTATTTTGTCTGTGTGCAACAAATATGCTGAACAGTATTTTCTGCATTTGTCTGAGTTCTGTGATCAGTTCACCATACTGTATTGTCTCTTTGCAGCCAAGTGCATCGACCATTACACCAAACTGTGCGTCGAAAACGCTGAACTGCTGGAGGATGAGCAGAAACCAGTTGACCCCCGACTGGAGGCCATTGTCAACCGCATGTTCCAACGCTGCTTTGATGATAGGCAGTACAAGCAGGTATGGGGTTGGGAGTGTGTGTGTGTATGTGTGTCTGTGTGTGTGTGTGTGTGCGCGCGCGCGAGTGTGTGTGTGTGTGTGTGAGTGTTTGCGTTGGTGCGTCCGAGTGTGTGTATTCTTCACTCATCGTTCATGTATGTGATGTTGAAAAGATGTTTATTCAGGTGCACACAGCACATGTATTATTTTTTTGTTGCTTCTGCTGATATTTGAGGCTTTTCAAGATTTTCTGAACTAATAGGTGTTCACAAAGAACATCACTCCTTGTTGTAGTTTCATCTCTTGAGCCTCTCAGCGCCTGTAGCACATCATATTTGAGTACATCTGTGTAGCCACTCCTTGTCTACAACTGTCATTGCTGCTGTTTCAGGCTCTGGGGATTGCCCTGGAAACTCGGCGCATTGACATCTTCCAGCGAGCCATCATGGAGTCGGTAGGTCACTGGGTTGTCGGACGTTTCTCATGGAAACCAAGAAGTTGCTGACATCACTGTATCTGGTCCTGAAGAAGCAGACACACTGAGGGACGAGATTATTGAAAATGTTTGATGGTCATGGGCAGAGCTGTAGTGAAGTTGCCTAGTCAGGGGGAAAAGCCCACACCAAGGCGAGATCATTGAAATTTTGTTCTTATTCACAATGGAAAGCAGAAGATGGAAATATATATTCAATAATAAACTGATTGTACAGTAAAACCTCTGTTTTATGACCCTCTATTAAACGACTTCCTCTCAATTGCGACTTGAAAAATGTTAACGGATGTATCAAAGTGACCTCTCTTAAACGACTTCCTCCAAAATGCGACTTGCGACCGACAATCCTTGGCATTTTTAACAACTTTTTCACCTAGATTTCCCCAATCTGCAGTCCCTTTAGTGGCACATGCAACTGCAGTTACTGTCTCTTCCAAAATGACAGCTTTTGCGAGTGCTGTTATGCACACTTAGTGCAGTTGGAGTTACTCCACGTTCTGTTAGGATTGTCTTCCGTCCTGTGACATCTCCCAAGACCAAACGACTTGTGGTCAAGGGGCAGACAACTTTCATGCATTAGGTAATAATGCTTTCGTCCAGACTGGCTTGACAGAGAAATGTTAAGCTTCATAATAAACTTGTCTCACAAGTTTCGTTCTGCATGAGATAGCTGTCAGAAATTTCCAGCCATCGCGGGTTCAACAGTTTGAGTCTCATACCGATAGGTAAAAATAGTATCAACTTGCTGCGAGCTGCTGTGCCAGTGACTGAAGAGGCAGAGGCTGCTACTGGCGGCCTGGTTTTCGATTTTGCTGCGAACATGTCTGCATCGGTTTACAGGAGGCAGAGGCTACTCCAATGGCAGCACTGACAGTGACGGTAGTGGTCTGGCATTCGTCAGGTTAAAGTTAAAATTAGGTTGAAGTTAGGTCTATTTTCCTCTGTTGGCAATTCAATTAGCATGGAGTTAGGGTTAAAAAAAGAACGAAATAATCAAGTAAACAGTTCAGAGATCGTTACAGCAGTACCATCTATATGTATATATTTCAACCAAAAATCCCTTAAAGACATTCATCAAGTAAGGTGCACTTGAAACAGCCGGAAACTTCGCAGCCAAAATTGAACCTATGTAAGGCACCTAATGGGTTACGTCATTTGCAAGTAGCAGTTGTATACATGGTCAAGAGTAAGAGGTGCAAGTAGCAGTTGTATACATGGTCAAGAGTAAGAGGTGCAAGTAGCAGTTGTATACATGGTCAAGAGTAAGAGGTGCAAGTAGCAGTTGTATACATGGTCAAGAGTAAGAGGTGCAAGTAGCAGTTGTATACATGGTCAAGAGTAAGAGGTGCAAGTAGCAGTTGTATACATGGTCAAGAGTAAGAGGTGCAAGTAGCAGTTGTATACATGGTCAAGAGTAAGAGGTGCAAGTAGCAGTTGTATACATGGTCAAGAGTAAGAGGTGCAAGTAGCAGTTGTATACATGGTCAAGAGTAAGAGGTGCAAGTAGCAGTTGTATACATGGTCAAGAGTAAGAGGTGCAAGTAGCAGTTGTATACATGGTCAAGAGTAAGAGGTGCTGAGTATTGGTGTGACACAAATATTTCAAAATAAACTTTCTGATACAGTAATGATACACTCTTCATTTCCCATAAATATGATGCATTAGGTGATGTATAAACTGTACAGAAAAGAAAAACTGAATGTAATCTTTAGTTTAGTTGTATTTGAAGAAGACAGTTAGGAGTCTCATCTTAACTTGACACCACCACTCATTCAGAAAAAGAGCCACAAAAGATAAACTATTCAACACAAAAACTTTATTGCAGCTTCAACATCCAAGTATTAATGATATTTTTGCTCCTAGGTCAAGAAGAAATGAAATAAAACCTTAGAGGTTAGCATTCGTCTTAACTCAACTTTACACAATGTCACACTTTCTCTCACTGACAGCATTCAATCTTTCGCGCAAAACATGAAAAACATCAAAGTTGAAGAAGATTTATTGAGCATCAAACACATGTGCAGGAACATCGATCTTTTGTCAACAACATGAAACAAGTTTGGACAGTGTGAGGAGAAAGAGGCTCTGTTTTGAGGTAGGGTAGTGAAATCGGCGTACTCAGCACCTGCGTACTCTTGACCACATGTACATTATATCGTGCAATATATCAACCTCTTCAAAGTTCCTTTATCTTCTGTATTCTGCTCATACATGTATGGTTGTTTTAAGTAGAAAAGGATGTCTAGCTTACTCCAAGTTAACAGTAAAAAAGATGTATTGTGCACATATTGCATTGTGTTTTATGTTGGTATTATTCCTATATATAATACATTATGTTCATTTATTCAAATCTCCTTACCTCCATTTTAAGACTCCCTCCAAATTAAGACCTGATTCGGTAGGTTTTTCAAAGGTCGCAGAATAGAGGTTTTACTGTAGTGTCAAAGCCCTTGAAATGTTTTATTGGGCATGGGGGATATTATGTTAATGCAAATGTTCCACGATTTGTGTAAAGTTGTTTTGAAGACTAAATTGATTATTTTGTCACAAATCATATTGTTTTGTCCTTTTTCCATAGGTGTGGCCAGTGACTGTTGCCATGTTTATTTTTGCAGAATGACATCCAAGGCATGCTGTCCTATGCGTTCCGGGTGTGCATGACACTGCTGCAGAGCCGTCACTTCCGCAACCGCATCCTTCGCCTGCTGACCTCCCTGTACATGGGCCTTGAAACCCCTGACTATATCAATGTCTGCCAGGTAGAACATCTCTCCTTCCCTGTCTTTCTGTCTTGCTGTCTCTCTGTTTTCGTGCCATGTCTGTGTGTGTGTGTTTTTGGGTGTGTGTCTGTTTTTCTCTCTCTCTCTGTGTTTCTGTCTCTCTGTTTTATCCTTTTTATCTCTGTCTCTCTCTCCCTATCTTGTTCTCTCTTCCTCTTGTCCTCCCTCTCTATCCCTGCCTGTTTTTCTCTTAATCAGATGCTATAATTGATGCAGCTTTAAATACTTATTTATAGCATCTGTTAATCTAATTCAAACCATGTTGCTTTTTTTCTAAGAGTGCACTATGCAAAGGTGCTGTGGTGGATTTCAGTGCTGCCAATGAGGGAAATAGATGTCCTATGTAAGAGCACCGAGGCACAGATGCCACCTTGTTGTGGAAGTGTCTGTCAAACAAAAGATAATTATGGCATTCCATGGAAAATCTCATGAAATCTGATTTCTCCGTCTCTTGCAGTGCTACATCTTCCTGGATGATCCCCAGGCTGTTGCAGACATTCTGGACAAGCTCATCAAGGGCAGTGAGGTATGGAGGCTGTATTCATGCATTGTGTATCAAGGGATTTATATATGGGGATGAGGGAGGCTGTTGAAGTTGGTTTTGTCTATGGTCTGAAAGTCAATAGACTCATTTGCAGATATTGTTGTGCGTGTGTTAGCATCATACATGATTTTGCATTGATTATTGCTGTATTTTTGAGCATTTTGAAAGTGATCAAACCTTTATGATGCAGTGTTGCCAAAATTGCCATGAGAAGGCAAGTCTGGAGTTTAAATAAGTGCTTGTTACTATGTAAAGAAGAGTTGCAAGTTTCGTGATGCAGTTAAGGGGGCACACGGCGTAGCCACTTTCATGAAAAATCATCCAAAATCGAGTTTTGAGTTCTACTCGGAAACAAGGTCTACAGTGTCTCAATAACACATGGGCACGACCGATTTGCCAGCTTTTCATTCCTTCATTTTTGATTTAATTAGTTTCGAGAGGTACCCATCGCTGAAGTTGTGAAAAAATCTAACCTGGAAGTCAAAAAGTGTCATTTTGAGTGCTTGGATACGGCATCTTCCTCCTCAAAACATGCTTCATGTTTGGTATCAGTGTGTAGCGCGTTCACTCCGCTCTTAATGGCGTCTATTTCCGGAGGAAACAAATGCAGTACGGAGGAACACGAAGCGAAAATCGGAAGCCAGTGCTAACCAATGAATGCCACGAGAATAGAGGTCGGCTAAAGAGCTTGCCTGTGATTGGTCAGGTTTCTCGAGGCCAACGCGTGATCGCAGCGTGTGAC